>QJPP01005929.1:0-27059 GCA_003996215.1 Jaltomata sinuosa | reverse complement strand
ACTCATGCATTGTCCCCAATGCATACATGTGAAAACTAAAACTGTGAGAGAAAAGGAATACCTGTGAAGTCCGTAGGACTCAGATTCTGACATGATGTTGGAGACCGCCAGGGTCTCCAAAGCAGGAGAACTCGATGGAGTGTGTGCACGCGACAACCTCATGTTGCATTCCAGCTTCTTCTTTTATTGGCTCCACAGCTAGTCGTGACAACTTCTTCGCTCTTTCTTTGCAGATTCTCTTGCGGTGTTTTCGTTTCCTTGATCTATTTCCACCGCCTTCCTCTACATGTTTCCCTTCTTGCAGCATCCTTCTCGCAACAGCTAGAGTCTCGACCAAACCCTTCTCCTCAAGATGCACATCCGCAGGAGCTTCCTCAATAACATTGACGACCGCGACCACCCTCATGTCACTCGGTTGCTTCATCAATTTGGACACATCAAACTTGACAACTTCATTGTTTAGTCTGAAGGTCAGTTCGTTTCTTTCCATGTCAACCAATACTCTTGCCGTGGCTAGCAATGGTCGTCCCAAGATTATGGGAACTTCAAAATCCACTTTGCAATCCAAGATCAAAAAGTCAGCGGGGAATATAAGCTTACCAACCTTGACTAGCACATCGGACAATATTCCAACCGGTCGCTTTACCGAACGGTCAGCCATCAACACTCTCATGGACGTCGGTTTAGGTGCTCCCAAGCCCTATTGCTTGTAGACTGCTAGCGGCATCAAGTTGATGCTAGCACCAAGATCACATAAGGCTTTCCCGAAGTTGAGCTTCCCAATGGTGCAGGGAACAATAAACGCGCCTGGGTCTTCCTTCTTTTCGACTAATGACCTTGAGGAAATAGCGCCGCAGTGGTGGAGGTTATCTTCTGGTTCGAAACTTACCGACCTCTTCTTTGTAATCAAGTCCTTCATGAACTTGGCATATCCGGGCATTTGTTCAAGCGCTTCCACCAATGGGATGTTTATTGATATCTGCTTGAGCATGGTCAGGAAATTCAGGAACTTACCATCTTCCGTTTTCTTCTTCAGGCGTTGTGGGAAGGGAGGCGGTGGCCTAGGCATCATAGTTGGAGGCTTTTCAGCTTCCTTGCTTTTCTCTGCGGGCTTTTGAGTAGCCTCTTCAACCTCCTTGTCGTTGGCGTCATCACCCTCAACTTGAGTCTGTATGGCGTCATCGCCATACAGCTTGCGTCGTTCCTCGGGTTTTGAATCGTGTCACTCGGCAAGGTACCTGTCTTTCTTTGGTTTAGAGATGCCGAGATTAAGCCCACTTGCTGCTCCAATTGCTTAATCGAGGTGGAATGCGCCTCCACTACTTGACTCATGGCCGATAACTCAGTCCTTATCTCCTTCACCCCAGAGTCAGTTGATTCTACCTTCAGCAGCATCTTCGCCATCATGTTCTCTAGCTTGGAAGTCCCTGCCTCGTTGCTAGCTTTGTCCCGATTACCAGGTGGTACATACAACCCACCTCTATCAGTGTTATTCCTCCAGTTTCCTTGCTTGCGATCTCTGTAACCAGCTTTCTCATAGTAGTTGTCCTTCTGATTGGTCCGACCTTGGTTTCCTTGGCCATTGGCCTGGAAACCCCCCAAGTAATTCGCCTCTTCATCAGTTTCCAACTCTGCTTCTCTACCTTGGGAACCCACAGCTTTTACCTTCTCCATACCTCCTGAAAACAAGTGCTTTGTCAGTAGGTCCAACTGCATTTTCAGATGCGCCATGTCTTGGTCGCGCTCCTCCTCTTTTCTGCGCTGCTCAGCTGACATACCAACTGCATAAGTGCTAGCTGCTACCTCTGTATCCCGCGTATGCCAGGCCCTGTTGGTTTTGGTGAGCCTGTCCAAAGTAGTTGTGGCCTCAACAAAAGTGAGACCCATGAATGCACCACCTGCTGCGTTGTCCAACGTCGGCTTGGTAGCCGAATTCAGTGCCCTGTAGAACGTCTGCATCAAGAAGTTGTCGGTCAATTGATGGTTCGGGCATTGCATCAGCTTCTTCTTGAACCGCAACCAAGTCTCATGTAACACTTCGTGAGGTTGCTGTCTGAAATTACTAATTTCATCCCTCAACTGTATCATCCTAGAGGGAGGAAAGAACCTTTCTAGGTAAGCTCCTTTCAACTCTCCCCAAGTTGTGATAGAGTCGGGGGTCAGCTCTGTCAACCACAATGCTGCCTCATCAGACAGAGACAACGGAAACAACCTGAGCCTGATTGCTGTCTGACTCACTCCAGGCAACTCGAACGACTTGCAGATGCCCACGAAATTCATCAGGTGCTGGTTTGGATCATCACCAGCGGCACCACGGAACACACCTCTCAAGTTCAACAGCTGGATCATCGTGCTAGTGATGTTGAACTTGGCTCCGGGCGCTAGCGGTGGAAGAGCAATGGCGCCCGTAGCGCCAACTCCATCCAAGTCGATATCCTCATCATTCAGCATAACATCGTCCTGCAGACCACCAGCATTCAGATTTTGTTGGGCCTGTAGTTCTGCAGCGAGCCTTGCTGCCTCTTGTTGTGCGGCCATATTCCGCCTTAATGTTCTAGCAAGCTCGGGGTCGTAAGGTAATGTTGATTCACCCGAGCGCCGGGTACTTGGCATGCACAACTCTGTACCCTGTCAAAAACAAAAACAACAAATAAACGTAAAAGCAGGAAAGTATGACTAAGAGTCAAATAAACACATCGGACTTAATAAACAACCGTATTCCCCGGCAACGGCGCCAAAATTTGATAACGCTCAAAGTACTACTCTAATTAAGAAGCGTAAGCGATCGTTGTCAAATATAGAACCCAAAAAAGGTTGGGGTCGATCCCACAGAGAATATGTGAAAGTTAAGTCTTTAGTGAATTAGTTGACTAATGGTCAATAGTTTCCGGTAAATAAAGGGGGGTTTTCTGTGAACAATGTGTAAACAAAAACAAACAATAATATATGGGAGATAATCAGTAGGAGAATGAACTAGGGAAGTGTTTACCATGGCGTTGGTAACGATGTCGATTCTAAGCTTAACCGGGTTCTTTCTATATGCGTATCACGATGTGATTGAATTAATGGTATCATCTAAATGTTTCTCAACCAAATAGATGAATTTACTTTTAAATTCTCTCGAACTTGAAAAGGTGTGCGTTTATATTTCAATCCTAAACATCAATTAGATTAATCTAGTTACAGCATTAATCATAAGACGAGAGTTAGTAGTCTCGAATCCTCGTCGTTAATCAAGTTTCCCGGTTTTAATCTCTTTACTCAAGCAAATTTAAACCTAGGCATGTTCTAATGTTTGCAACCACTAGAAAACGTTAAATAATGAATGATTAACAACGTGACCACATATATATTGAACCAGACGCTACTCGGAATCTATAACGCTACTTTTGCCATGGTTCCCACAACCCTAGTTGTGGGAGTTTAGTTACTCATGCTATTAGGAGAAGAGAAGAAAGTCATATTCATAATAAAGAGAAAAGATTTTTACAATATAATGAAAACAAGCTTCAATACTCCAAGAACAAGAACCAAGATCCCAAGAACAATTCAAGAACACGATTTCAAGAAGAGAAAACGTGTTGTTGCTCTCAATTTCTCTCTCAAAACTCTCCTAAAACTATTGGGTAATGAATATGTAAAATAAACCTAACATAGGGTATTTATAGGAGTCCAGGAATTAAACCAAAAAAGGCTCGGATTCCGCATAGCGGACTGCCTAGGTGTGATGGCCAGGCTGATGGACCGTCACTGGCTTGACGGACCGTCGCCGGAACCGTCACCCTTAGGCAGTGAACTGCCTCCACTTGACGGTCACATGTGACGGACCGTCACATGTGTGACGGATCGTCACTCAGGCCGTCACTCTTATCCAGAATGTCTTTTTGCTCGTATTTACTTCCGTTTCCATGTTTGTCTCCATTTCCTACAAATATAACATAAAACCATAAAAAACGACGACGGTTGCTTGAAAACGTACGATTGTTCTTAGTTTAGAGACGTCGAAAGTGCCGTAAAATGGCGGCACATCCGAATCTGAGTGAAATATGCATAGTGATATGATGATGAAACCAGGTATGATCACAGTGATGTATATTACCTCCTCTGGTGCCCCAAAGATCCAATAAAGTCGGGATCCATGGAAGGACAATTCCCGAGTACCTCTCCTACGCCGTACATCCCCTCGCTCCTATCATCGTTGGCCCATTTCACTTGGTCCAGAGCGATAGGATCCATGAAGGTCTACTCATAGACCGTATATAGACACGAAACTCAAATATCTCAATAATCAAGATCTCATAGTACATGCTCGAATTCGATCTAAGTATAAATCAGTTGTAGTAATCTCAATAACCCCCATCAAGTTTGCCCGAAGCATATCCGGGTCTAAGAAAGTAGTCATGTCTCAATAACCCTCATCGAGGGTTCCCAGAGCATATCCGGGTCTAAAACAGAAGTCAAGTATCCAAAATCCCTAAACAGGGTGCCCGGCTCGTATCCGAGTCTAAATCCATAGAAAAGAACATCTAGCACTACGGTCCAGCCAAGTCTAGTATCAGAATGAAGATCAGTAATCAAATCATCGTAATCTTCCCTCTACTCTGAGAGGTTTTGTAAAATTCAGTTTAAAAGCCTTGTCAAAGTCATATAACAAAAATGGGCCATCGGGGCCATGCAAAGTTTAGAAAATCAATTATAGTAGGCCCGAAGCCAAATCATTAGTAAAACATGTAGGGAAAACCTTTTCATGTATGATATGCTCGCAAATAATAGAGTAGCCCAAAATGGCTCACAAATATTTTCTATCAGCCCTGCACAAGCTCAACAGTTCTACAGCAGTCATAACCAGCCTAAAAGGATATCTCTATATCCGGTACTCGTGGACATTCCCAAATAACCCACCATCTATGTTCTAGAGTCAATACAAGGCCACACAGGACCACAAGGGTAAGATATAATACTGATACGAATACTATAATCAACGTACGAAATGAACGGACAGAAAAGGCGAACAAGGTTTGGGGTACCAACCTATAACAACCCACCCAAGGATGCTAATTAATGTTGTTATAGCCTATATACACAGAGTCAAGGTAGGGAAAGCCATAACCTACCTATCGTACGTCGAATAGCCACGGGGACGGTGTCATCCAGGCTTTAACTTGTCCAAAAAGCTCCAAATTGAGAAACCACTATCAACACAATAATCTACACGTCAAGAGGAGACTAACGATACCCATATCACTATAATAATAGTTGGGCTGAATTTTGGGTCACCGATGGGCTCTTGGGCCCCGCAACCTAAAGCTGAAAATGAAGAAGAACAGAATGATCACCACGATCATAGGAGCACATACCCAGAAAATTGAAGGATTTGGGCATTAAAATCGAGCTAAAACATCCTACCCACTTCAAGAAATCAAAGAGGGAATTAAGAGAAAGAAAAGTTGGAATTAAACAGAAGGCTTACCGGATTATTGACGGAAAAGAGCTCACGAAGCTATGGTGAGTTTGCCCTAAGAAATTGATGGCCAGAAATGAAGAAATTTGTTCTTGGGAGCTTTCAACAATGGAGGGTCGGAGTTGGAAATGAGGAAAATGGAGAAGAAGATTCAATTTATAATACTGCCAGCAGATACCGCAATTACGGCAAAACCACCGCAAATGCGGACACCAAAAATGCGGCCAAAACACCGCAAATACGGCAAAGCATAGCAAATGCGGCATTTTATTACAATTGTGCTGCCGCAAATGCGGTCAAAATCCCGCAAATGCGGACCCAACAGGTACTGCAAAACTCAGCTAAGCTTAAAACTTTGAATGGACCCTCGGGATTCATCTGGGGTCCCACAGACACAAACAAGTAGAGATATTTTACTAGAAATGGCATTCCGGATCCAAAAGAATAGACAAAAATCCCATCAGAGTTTAATTTAATGAAAAGTGGGCCCAATGCACATAATCAACCTTTAGCCAACTAATTCCAAAATGGAACCCAATTGCCGAAAACAAGACTGGAAGCCTCAAGACCCAAACCAATCATATCCCTAGCCTAAACTCGACATTCTGGAGCTAACAACGCTGATGGAATTTTCATCTGATGCCATCTTTTCCAAATGTTGACCAAAGTCAACCAAGCAAGCCCAATTGGCCTAAAAACACAAAATAAGAGAAAATTCCAAGCTAAAAAGCACCCGAATCCTAACCAAAGGTCCCACTAGACCAAAGTCCATGCTCCGAAGCTAACAGATCTATCAAAATTCGATTTCTAGCACGTTCACCAATAATGTTGACTGAAGTCAACAATTTCAAAAGCCTAAAGCTCTAAAACAAGGAACGGCCAAAAAGACCAAACAAACGGCCCGGGCACCGAACTATCGATCCCAGTAAGACATAAATTACTTGAGGCCGCTATGGGCAAGATCTAACAGTACAAGAAAGGCAAACACGCATAAATAACCGAAAGGGTCATTACATCATCCACTACTAAAACAACTTTCATCTCCAAAAGTTAGGAAAGAAGGAAAGACAAGTGATTAAAAGGACAGTGGATACACAGCCCTCACTACTCTCTCAGACACCCCGGGTAGCCTCCACGACCGGACAACACCCAATAGAATGAAAACACGAAAGGCAACTAATCCTAAAACCCCTGACTAGCCAAGCTAGATTACAGCCTCAAATTCCAAAACTCCAATGATCTGCCAACCCAAATTCAACCTCAAGAATCCCAAACGGAAAGCACCAACAGAACACCAAAACAAGAGAAGCAAGGCGACCAACATATAAAACTCGAACCTTTGACACCACAACCAAGTTTGCCAGAAAAGCCAACAACAAAAACTCGAGCTCATGAACCCGCTCATCCGCAAAACCCTTTTATTCTGAATCGAATCCTTTTGTACCATAATCGTGGAACTTCATATAAGTCAAACACTCGAGCCACTCTTGAAACATCAACTGACACACCGGAGATCCATAGTTCCTACTTATACTCTACCACGGACGAATTCACCCTTTTTACTCAAACCCATTCCAAACCAAGCTATAGCTTACTAGCCTTTGCTATCCAAGATAACAATCTGAAGCATATCGTCAAAACTAGAGTTACCGGCCCCGACTGACCATCAACCAATGAACGAACACTTTTGCTTACATCAAACTCGATAAATGAACCCAGCTGAACCAACCATCTGAGCCCGACTGAACTTTTCACACCATGGTTAGGAAGTGCATGAATGAACACCCTGTGTTGACGGAGAAACTTTCAAACTATAGAACAAACCCAACTGTTGCACCGTGATGAGCCTGAGTCAACTTGAAGTGAGTGAACCAGGTCAACCTGCGCAACAAACCCAAACCAAAACCAAGACACTGCAAGGACTATGGTAAGACTACCATGAAGCTCGTAACCATCACTAAGCCCCTAACTCTAAGAAGTACTGCTGCTACTCTGAATACTCGAACGCCATTTGGATTTGAAATTGCTTTACAAATCTCAACTCAGAAAGTAGTCTACCATACCACAAATATCAAGTCAAAACACCCCAAAGGCAAAGGAAAAAGGTGCCTGGGGTTCATGGTCGCCATCTAGCTATAGAAATTTTTGCATATACCTTCAACTCATCCCTTTGGCTCGAAACCATTCCATCTACTTTATCCACACACAACCAACCATTTCGAGGGATATGACACACCAAACTTCTAGTCCATAATGGCTAAGTCTAACAAACACTGGAGCCCCACATAAAAGACAACCCTAGAAAAATCAACTAAACAAGCTTTTCAAACTCTCGACAATGAAGGCACCACCAGTCTCTAATTATCATTAGAGCTCCAACATAGCTTTGCTAGCCTCACCCGCATAACCTAATCACAAAAAGCACACACCATCGTTGAATCTCGAACTTACACCACTAAAATCTGGAATGTCCAGCCTAACTCAAAGGTTAGTCAAGGACTAGGTGTCCAAGGCCAACTGTCACTGCACAACTGAAATGGGGAAGCTAAGTTGTCTGAACTCATTGCCTTCCAACCCAAAAAGCTTCAACCGAGAAGAACCAACCACGAACCATCCGAAGTAGTTTGCCAACCCACGATTCTGAAACTCAACCTCAATTTCCGATCAATGCCCCTGTCAAAACCCATAAGTAGACTCATCCACCATCGAAGAACACTAATAAAGCTGGAGCCAACTAGGACATGAATACATAATTTTCCCAATCCATAGATGCTACTGAAAACTCAAACCAATCGAAGAAAAAACCATTGTAATCTGTAGACGGCCAAATCAAATCACCAATAAGATGGCCAAATCAAATCACCAACACACAACCCAAAGCCATCTCTCAGTCATCACCTCAGTCAGCTACTAGAAAAAACAAGCACGAGCAAGGAGTCATCACCCTTCTTTTGCAAACCAAATGAAACCCTTTCCAAGGATACACTAATTCCACAAATTCTTTCTCAGAAGACCCTAGAGGTGTTCCCTTAGCTCCTACAACTTTTACTGGCACACTTAGCCACAATTCCATAGTCAAACTCAGCCAGAGAACTATGACTAAAAATCACTCCAACTGGAACTGGGGAAACAATAAGACAACCCAACCGAACAAGAAACTGAGGGAGACTATGGGAATAACCCACATACCCGCCAACCTCCTAAACCAACCAAATAAAGGGGGTCAATTCTAATCACCCAAAAAAAACAAGACCAATCTATGCACGCTAGCATAACCAACACCTCTCAACTTAAGACAAAGCTCAAACTCTGGCACAACCACCGGTAATACCAACTAACACAAAACCTTTTAGCAAATGCTATACCATTACCTAGGCAACAACCATCTAGGAATGCTCACCAATGAAGACTTAACACAAGTCTACAACCACAACAGAATAGGAAACAAACCCAACCAGAAAGGAGAGTAACAAGACCTACCCATGAGCTACAACTCCATGTAAACACCTATCAAGGATAACTCACCCCATCCACTTCTAAGGAATAAACTACCACGAAATCAATGCATAAAATCTACAATCAAGAAATCAAACAACTAAACAAGTAGTAGGTAGGCATATAAGTAATTAAATGATATAAGAGAAGGAATCGCAACGCGAGTATGACTATCATAAGTCAAATGTAATAGGAGCCTTACCTGGAGTAATGATATCAGGAACCTCTATCTCGAGCCCACCAAGAGGGGCATCAACCTGATGGTGTCTAACACTAGCTGAAGTAGTCAAAGTTGAAGGCTCTGTCATCCCTCGACGGGGACAGTCTCTAGCATAATGTCCCATCACCCCACAACTATAGAAACACAAAGAAGCTCTACTCCGACGTATGGTGCATGTCGACTCTGAATGGATACCTGAACCACCCAGCTGAAAGCTACCTCTAACCATCCGGGGACCAACCTGTACTCCTCTAGCTGAATGGGGACCACTTTTACTACCCTGTACTCCACCTCTGGCTGGTGGCACTGACGCCCTGGGAGATAACACCTACTGACCCTGCTGGCTGGAAGATGGAATCGTGGGACAATCCCTAGCAAAGTCCCCATGTACACAACACTAAAAGCAAATCCCATTGGGTACGTATGGGCGAGGAAGTCGCAATGAAACTGACTGGCCACTATGACCTACATAACATGAATGCAACCCTCAAGAAATCTGACCTGTACCATCTCCACTAAGCTCAACATGCCCTGTACCACCACTCTCTGGAACCTGCGGAGCAACTGAAACTGACCTGGTAGATAAGAAGTAATAAAACCGGTCTTTAGAAGAGAATCCCCTACCTCAAGTTTGGGAACCTCGAGAACTATCCTGACCACGATATCTCTTAGCACTACCCCCATAAGCCTCACGACATAAACCCTCGATAGCCCAAGCATGATCTACTACCTGAAAGAAAGTTGTTCCAATTATAACCCAGTGCTCGGTCGCATAACGAAGTGGTGAAATCAAACCTCCAACAAAGCTCTGAACTCTATCAAACTCTAAAGTCACAACCCTAGCAGTACGCCTAACCATCTCATGAAATCTCGCCTCATAATCTAATACTGACAGATAACCCTGCTGAAGAACTGGTAGCTCAACCCTAGTTGAAGCACTGTCGTAGAACCGGGTACTGCAATACCCACCGGAGGACTTAGAGTCCTAGCCATGGTGTCCTGTGGAACTGGGGTGGCTGTGAATCCAATCGTAGGTTGGGCTGACCCCACACACCCTATATGATGCGGCAAACCCTCACTCTGAAGTCCTGGCACTGATGGAAGCACTGAGGCAATATACACAGAAGCCTGGACACCAATCGATGTCAAACTCATCTTATGTATCTGAGAAGGAATAAAACAACCGAAGTTTAGAAGTCAATAGAGCCAAGAATGCACGATAAGGATCCAAGAAGATGAAACTTTTCCTAACAATGCCCTGTTGCCTCCTGCAGATAGGATACGGATGTCATCGTACCAATTCGCGAGACTCTACTTAGACACTTGCTTTTGTACCATAACACCGGTAAACCTAGAGCTCTAATATCAAGATGTCACGACCCAATTTCTCAGGTTATGATGGCGCCTACAACCCTCTAGTAGGTGAGCCAATTCCCGTAGCACGAAATGGTTAGTAATGGGCTACTACCTAACCAATACGTACAATAAGTAGAAATAAATTGAAGCATAATATAAAGATAGACAAAGCGGAAGTAAAACCTGAATATATACATAAAGAGACTACACCAACCCCAAGACTTGGTATCCATAGTATAGAAGCTTCTAATAGAGTACAAGTGCCAGAAGTAACCAATTACCCATAGTACCCCACACGAAAGTAACAATAGGATTAGATATGTCCGAATTAACTGAGCATGCTAGCATTTTAGATAAATGATCCTTATTTCTTCATGTGCAGGCAATTAATGATTTCACCCTTTAAAACTATTCTCTATTAATATTTTTGTCCTTTTGTGTATTTTGTCACCCTCTCCCCCTTTTAATCCAAATTCTTAAAAAATAAAATAATTAACTAATTATTTTCATACTAATAAAATATAAAATAATTAAATAATTAAGTTACAATAAAAATTAATTAAGAAAAATATAAAAATCAGTCATTTATTAGTTAAACCTAAACTAATACTCAATATATTTTATAAAAAGAATTTCTTTAGACAATAAAAAAAAAATTATATCTAAAATTTGATTATATATTTTTGTAGCTTTTGCACAAGTAAAATTTGCTAATGATATCAAAATAAAAAAAATTATATGTCATTGTTAAACCACAACAATAAATAATTAAGAATAACTTTAAAGTATCTCATTGAAGGACTAGAGCGGTTCTCCATGATACCATCATAGTATATAGATATATTGTGATGGTATCATGAAATATTGAGGAGTGTTTCATTAATGAATTGATGCAATCCTCCGTGACACTATGACAATATATAGATATACAATGATGGTATCATAGAGGACTTAGAAATGTCTCGTTGAAGGATGATACCATGTCAGTATATAATTTTACTGTAATAGTATACTGAAGAGTGTCTTATTGAATGACCACAACACTCCTTCATGATACTATGTCAGTATATAGATATACTATGATAGTATCATAACGGTCTCACTAAGGACCGAAGTAGGCATCAATGATACCACGATAGTGTAGATATACTATGTTGGTATCATTGAGGTCTGAAACGAACTTCAATGATACCATGATAGTATATGAATATACTGTAATGGTATCATGAAGGTTTGAGAAGTGTCCTATTGAAGGACTGAAGTAGTCCTCCAAGATACCATGCTAGTATATTGAATATTGTTATAGTATATTGACTAATGTTTCATTGAAGGACTATAATAATTTTCCATGATACCATGCAAATATATAAATATATTATGATGGAATCATAGAGGACTGAAGATTGTCTCATTGATGGATGATACCATTTCAGTGTATAGATATATTGTGATGGTATACTAAAGAGTGTCTAATTGAAGAACTAAAATAGTCCTTCATGATACCATGTCAGTATATAGATATACTATGATGGTATCATAGACGTCTCACTAAGGACTGAAGTAGACATTAATTATACCACAAAAATATATAAATATATTGTGATGGTATCATTGAGGCTTGAAGCAAATCTCAATGATACTATGATAGTATATGAATATACAGTGATGGTATCATGAAGGATTATGAAGTGTCTTATTGAAGGACTGAAGTAGTCCTCTGCGATACCATGTCAGTATAATATATACTATGATAGTATACTGAAAAGTGTCTCATTGAAGGAGTAAAATAATTATTCATGATACCATGCCAATATATATCTCTGTATTGTGATGGTATCATAGATGACTGAGAACTGTATCATTGTTGGATGATATTATCACAATATATAAATATATTATTGTCACGACCCAATTTCTTAGGTCATGATGGCACCTACAACCCCCAATAGGAGAACTAATTCCTGTAGCCCAGAATGTTTAGTAATGGGCTACTTCATAACCAATACGCACAATAAGTAGAAATAAGCGGAAGCAGAATATTAAGATAGACAAAGCAAAAGCAAAACCTAAACATATGCATAAAGAGACTACACCAACCCCAAGACTTGGTATCGATAGTACATAAGCTTCTAATAGAGTACAAGTGCCAGAAGTAACACAAGATAAGTACAACTATCTCTGAAAGTATGAAGATAACAGTACAACAGATGAGATGTAGACAAGCCCCGACCGTTAGGCGTTCACCCTAGTCTCTAATGTCCAAAAGTTGCACGAGTCTCAAATGCGATCAATGGTGAAAGCTCAACTAATATATGCACTAGAAAGATGCAAAAGTGTAGTATGAGCACCGAGACAACAGGTACTCAGTAGGCATCATCAGCTGACAGAGCGCATATAAGATATAAAGGCAGTAAATAGCATACAACAAGAAAGCAGTCACGAAAAATCAAGGAAGAAGCACAAGGAACTAGCACAAAAAGAATAGACAACCAAAGAGTTATAAGCATACAATGCTAGCACAGAAGGTATACATACACAAAAACACAGGTGTAAGGAAGAAGAACGCACCTGGAATCCTTGCAACAATAGTATAAATAAAGAGAGAGAGTTAGAAACATGGCGGTATATCGGTGACCTCAAGTAAAAAGGGAAAGAAAGGAAGTAGGCAACCATAATCAACTAGAAGCCAAACAATAACAGAAAAATACTAAAAACCACAAACTCTCAAGATAAGCATAAACTGGGATCAATCTCACAATTTATAACCTAGAATGGAATAACTAAGCCACAAGAACCAAGAGTCTCTACTCAAATCAAGATATAGAAAAGGAACCAAAACCCACAATCCGCTCAGAAGGCCACATAATAATTCCTCAAAGATATAGGACTCCCTAGCCCCTCAATACTAAAGCCCAAACTCAGAGCCTCAACAGGCTAAAACTTATCAATCCACCAAGAACCAAGGACTATAACAATCTATATAAAATTACGAAGAGTAATATAATTTACCTACAGTCCCAAAGGCCACCCATATAACTGAGGAACTCAATCAAGTGAAAACAAACCCTCTGATCGCCCATATAACTGGAGCGTACACTGAACACACAGCAACCAAAGGTGGAATCCAAGTGAAATATGCATGATGATATGATGATGGAACCAGGTGTGATTGTAGTGTTGTATGTTACCCCCTCCGGTGCCCCAAAGGTCCAATAAAGGCGGGATCCATGGAAGGACAATTCCCGAGTACCTCTCCTATACCATACATCCCCTCCATCTGGTCACCGTCGGCTCGTTGAACTTGGTCTGGAGCGGTAGGGTCCATAGAGGTCTACTCATAGACCACATACAGACACGAAACTCAAATATCTCAACAATCAGGATCTCGTAGTACGTGCTTGGATTCTATCCGAGTTTAAATTAGTAGTAGTAATCTCAATAACCCCATCAAGGATACCCAGAGCATATTCAGGTCTAAAGAAGTAGTCATGTCTCAATAACCCTCGTCGAGGGTGCCCGGAGCGTATCCGGGTCTAAAATAGAAGTTAAGTATCCAAAATCCCTAAACAGGTACTCGGCTCATATCTGGGTCTAAATCCATAGAAAACAACATCTAGCGCTACTGTCTAGCCGAGCCTAGTATTAGAATTAAGATCAGTAATCAAATCATCGTAATCTCCCCTCTACTCCGAGAGGTTTCATAAAAGTCAATTTAAAAGCCCTTTCAAAGTCATGTACTAAAAATAGGCCCTCGGGGCCATGCAAAGTTTAGTAAATCAATTATAGTAGGACTGAAGCCAAATCAGTAGTAAGACATGCAGGGAAAACCTTTTCATGTATGATATGCTCGCAAACAATAGAGTAGCCCAAAATGGCTCACAAATACTTCCTATCAGCCCTGCACTGGCTCAATAGTTCTATAACAGTCATAACCAGCCTAAAAGGATATCTCTATGTACGGAAATCACGGACATTCCCAAATAAACTAATATCTATGTTCCAAAGTCAATACAAGGCCACACAAGACCACAAGGGTAATATACAATACTGATACGATACTACAATCAATGTACGAAATAAACGGACAATAAAGGAGGACAGGGTCTAGGGTACCAACCTATAACAACCCACCCAATGATGCTAATTAATGCTGTTATAGCCTATATATGAAGAGTCTAGGTAGGGATCCATAACCTACCTGTCGTCCGACAAATAGCTATGGGGACGGCGTCGTGCAGGCTTGAACTGCTCCGAGAAGCTCCAAATTATGAAACCACTATCAACACAATAATATACACGTCAAGAGGAGACTAACGATACCCATATCGCTATAATAATAGTTGGGCCGAATTTTGGGTCACCAACTGGCCTGTGGGCCCCATAACCTAAAGCCAAAAACGAAGAAGCAAAGAATGATCACCACGATCATAGGAGCACATGCCCAGAAAATTGAAGGATTTGGGCATTAAAATCTGGCTAAAACAGCCCACCCACTTCAAGAAATTAAAGAGGGAATTAAGAGATAGAAACATTAGAATTTAACAAAAAGCTTACTAGGTTAATGACGGAAAAGAGCTCACGAAGCTATGGTGAGTTTTCCCCAAGAAATTGATGGCCAAAAATGAAGAAATTTGTGCTTGGGAGCTTTCAACAATAGAGGGTCGAAGTTGAAAATGAGTAAAATGGAGAACAAGATTCAATTTATAGTACTGCCAGCAGATACCGCAATTGCGACAAAACCACAACAAAAGCGGACACTGCAAATACGGCCAAAATACCACAAATGTGGCCAAAACACCGCAAATGCGGTAAAGCACCATAAATGCAGCATTTTACCGCAATTTTGGTTGCCGCTAACACGGTCAAATGCCTCCAAATAAGGACCCAACAGGTACAACAAAACTCACCTAAGCTTAAACCTTCAAATGGACCCTAGGTATTTATCCGGGGTCCCAAGGACACAAACGACTAGAGATATTTGACTAGAAATGGCGTTCCAGATCCAATGGAATTAACAAAAATCCCATCGGAGGTCAACTTAATGAAAAGTGGGCCCCATGCCCATAATCAACCTTTAGCCAACTATTTCTAAAACGAAACCCAATGGCCGAAAATAAGACCGAAAGCCTCGGGACTTGAACCAATGATCCTTCTAGCCTAAACTCGAGATTCTGCAGCTAACAACACTGACAAAGTTTTCATCCGAGCCTGTTTTCTCCAAATATTGACTAAAGTCAACCAAGCAAGCCCAACTAGCCTCAACACACAGAATGAGAGAGAATTCCAAGCTGAAAAGCACTCGAATCCGGAGAAAATATCCTACTAGACCAAAGTCCATGCTCTAAAGCTAACAGAGCTGTCAGAATTCAATTCCGAGCACGTTCACCAAGAATGTTGACTGAAGTCAATGATTTCAAAAGCCTAAAGCTCTAAAACAAGAAATGGCCAAAAAGACCAAACAAACGGCCTGGGTACCGAACTACCGATCCTAGCAAGTCATAAATGACTTGGGGACACTACGGGCAAGCTCTAACAGTACAAGAAAAGCGAACATGCATAAATGACTGGAAGGGTCACTACAATTGTGGTGGTATACGAAGGAGGAGTGTCTCATTGAAGGACTGAAATAATTCTCCCTTATACCATCACAGTATATCGATATACTGTGGTGGTATCATAGAAAACTGAAAAGTGTCAGACTGAAGGACTGAGCAAATCTCAATTAGTGTGAATAAAATTAGATTGTGAAAAAAAATAAAAGAAAAAGAATTAAATAAAATAAATAAAATAAAACAAAAATAAAAAAAGCTAAAATTGAGTATGAAATTAGATTATGATAAAAAAAATTATATAATATAATTTGAGAAAAAGAGATAAATGAACGAAAAAGGAGAAAAAAAATTAAAGAATAAAAAATAAATAAATAAAAAGTAGGAAAAATAAAATTTGACTGAATGTTTACTACATTAGTTATCTTTTGTTGTTATATAGAAAAAATAATGAAAAAGAGAAAAAAAATATGAATTAAACTAGATTATAGAAGGGAAAAAAATAAAAAGTAGAATAGGAACAAGAAAAAAAAATTAAAACAAAGAGAAAATAAAATAAAAAATAAAAAAGAAGCCAAAATTAATTATGATAAAAATAAAAATAAAAAAATGACATAATTTGTGAACAAATTGAATGAACAATAAAGGAGGGAAAAAATAAGGAGAAAAAATGAGGAAAAAAGGGAGTGAAAAAGAAAAAAAATAAGAAAAAGTAGAGAAATAAAACATAAATAGCCAAAACGGAGAACAAATAGAAAGTGAAGCATGAGGATGAATCAGATTATGATGTGGGTGTGTGTGTGTATATATATATATATTTGAGAGAAAAATACAATGAACAAAGAAACATAAAAAAAGAAGAAAAGAAGAAAAAAGAAAAAAGAAAAGTAGAAAAACTAAAAAAAGAATAAAAGAGGAGCTAAATAACTACAAAAGCTACAAGGGAAGGGGGCATTTTCAGTAATTAGTTAAAGGGTATTTTTTGTAAAGGGATATTTAGGTGTAAATAGTTTGCTCCTATGGGGCATGCATGTACTTTTCCCTATATTTTTTGTTGGTTGATCAATTTTTGTCCAAACTAATGGACTTTTGGCCGAATTTCAGGGCCTTTTCCCCTCTTCTTTATAAATTATTATGGGCTTCTAACTTAATAACTAATACAATATATATTATCTGATGACAACTAATAATTATATGTACAAAATAAAGTATTAACATAATTAATTTTCGTTAATGATTTATCATAAAATATAGATACAAAATATCCACTTATAATTAATTTAATAAGTACAAAACTTGAAATAAGGTGACGATAATTGTTGAATAAAAAAGGTGTAAAGTAATAATAATATTTTCGAAAATAAAACATGTAATTTTATTAAGAGATTATAGAAATGCGAAAACCAAAAAAATAATAGTAACAATAGTCGTAGTAGTAAAAATCATAGTGAAAAATTGTATTGGACATGTTACTAGTTTGGAATCTCGAGACAATAATAAAGAAGAAATGAGGGTCAAAATTGTTTGTCAACAGACACATTTGAGCGCACGAGAGCTAATTTATCATTCCACGAGGTTATGTTAAGAACAAAATAAGTAGTCCCACAGACACGAGAGGGAATAGAGTATAGAGGTGACTGAGGAAATAATACTGAATAAGAAATTTGATTTTGAATGGAAAATGAGGGCTTCTGATTGATTAAATAGCAAGATGAGAGAACTGTATCGCCCCAAAAACGCAGCAGAATATGGGATTGAAGGAGAAAAATGCGAGGAGTCTCAATAAGGTGTCTATTCTTTCACTCTGCTACTCCATTCTTGTGAGGAGTGTATGGTCAAAAAATTTGATGAATAATTCCTTGGTGAGCCATAAACTGCAGAAATTGGGAAGACATATATTTTAAGGCATTACCACTACAAAAGGTACGAATAGAAACACCAATATGATTTTGTATTTCAGCACAATAACTCTTGAATATAGCAAATAACTTAGAATGATCTTCCATAAAGAAAATCCAACTACATCTTGAATGACCATCAATGAAACTAACAAAATATGGAAATCCTAAGGTTGAACTGACTCTATTAGGATCTCAAATATAAGAGTGAACTAAAGAAAAAATAGACTTTGCACGACTCTCAATACTATATTGAAAGGTAGTAGGGTGTGTTTATGTAACTCATTCTACATGTGTAGTTAGACCTAAACACAATGAATGTTTTTTGTACCTGGTTGTAAAGGCCAATTTTTAAGTGTGGAAAGTGCAATAGATGTGAATTAAAGTGATAAGGAACCCCTAGCACAAAGTAGAGTTGAAAGTTTCTCTATCGTTTAAGTTTTCGTATAAGTTTATATCAGGGTTAACTTCAAATGAGCATTTCTGCTAGAATATAAAGAATTATATGGATCATTATCCATTAAATTAAAGTTATTAGAGTCTAGTTCCCAATACCACCAATCACTCATCAATCTGACTTCTAAGTAAAACTTTATGATCATTTTACTAAAAGGACGCAGTGCAGTGAATTATAGCAATCTGCAATCACATATCGCAATATGCTGGTCGTAAATCGGATGCATTTCGACACAATACTATCAAGCATTGTATTTTGAATTTGCATTGGATATGCTATAACATATCACAATATGCCCCCAGCATATGCCAACAAAGATGGCCCAACGGGAGTCAATAAGAAGTTTATTTGTCTGATTTTGTTTCATTCTCCTCTTATTCTTTTAAGCCCTAGAATGGTTTTTCCTCCTCTCCTCAACCCCTCCTATCAAGCTCCACTTATTTGTAAGTATTTTCAAGTAATTCCATTCAAATATTTATGAATTCTTACCTAGAATCTACCCTACAAATCCTAGGGTTTTCAAGAAAACCCATCTCAAGGTTCAAGAACAAATTTCTTGGAAGTTCTTCTTCAAAATTACAATTCTTGTTCAAGTATTTTGGAGAAATTAAGGTATGTAAGTCTATCGTACCTATGTCATTTTTATAGATTCTTTTCTTCTACATAGTCTAATTCTCATGAACAAGATAGGGTTAGAGAAAAATTCTAATGATTATGATTCAAATCTACATATTCTTTTTCTCTATATAGAAAGATTCTCATGAATTAGATAGGGTTAGAAAAAAATTCTAATGATTATGATATCCTTTCAATTCTTAAAAAAATCATAAAATCTTTACTGATGTATTCTATCTCATGATAACCCTATTCTATGTGATTTTCAAGAATTCTTCTACATGAACTCACCAGCTCTTGAATGTTAATGAAAGTTATGTGACCCTATGCTAAATACTATATTTTCATGATTTCTCAAAAGAATAATGAATCTTATGAACCCTATGAAGCTTATGAAGTTTATAAATTTAATGAAACCATGAATCTCATGATTGATATGAATCTTATGTTCCTAGTGAAACTCAATAATCCCTTGTGAACCTCAAACGGTGAACTCTTTTCAAAATACATACTTAATGACTTATGATATAATTTTCCTAACTTAAGATCTTATGATATGAACTTTCTTGACTATGCTTTTGATATGATCATTGATCTCCTTAACCATAAACTATGCTAAAATGACGTGAATCTTTCAAAATCTCCATAAACTCTATAATGTCATGAAAATTCTTATCTTTTGAACCATGACATAAAGATACTATCCTTCATGAATCTCAAATTATATAATGAATGGTTAAAACATATGAACAGGAGCTCGATGAGGCTAATCCATGAACATGAGCCTAAAATAACTAACCTTATGATCACGATCCTAAGGTAGCTACCAGTTATGTCTGATCCCCCAACCAAAATTGGGGCCAAGGTGTTCAGTCGATCCCCTCATTTAATTCGGGTCCAAGGTGCTCAATAAGCTCCTCATTTAATTAGGGCTAGGATGCTTACACAACTTTCATTATATATGTAATTATGACGGTTACACTGCTCACTTCCATAATGAACTAAAAGAGGATGAATGTACTTAATTCTCCACAAATATGTTTTGATCTTATGTTTTCATCACGTCCTACTTATTTTATTAGTTGTACCTATTTCATATATGTTATGTTATATTCTCTCTTGCCATTTTACATACCATATATTTTATATACTTACGCCATTTGATGCTACATTATTTCATGATGCAGACTCAGGTACTCATGCATGTGCTCAAATGCTTCAATAAGTTCTATTCCTCAACTTTGGATGAGCCTTCTCTATTCTAGAAGACTTAGTCGGCAGAGTAGTTCAGTAGTGTATGTTATTTACATAAAGGTAGACCAGAGACTTTGTCCCGTGCAGTCAGTACTCAGATATTAATTTAGAGGCCTAATAAATAGATGGTAGTCAGAAAAGTCAAGGCATGTATTCAATTTATGTATTGACTCATATGTCATGTTTTTCTAAAAGTATGTTAATGAATAAATATTCTTTCTTCTAAATGCTTTCCATGTTTCCCACTTATGTTAGTGTATGCTCATGTATCATGCCATGTAATGGGTATGCACGGGCTAACAATGACATCGAGTGTCAATTTCACTGAAGGAGTAGGCTCGGGGCATAAGAGTTTCCCAAGTTGGCTCACAATCTAATATGAACAGACTAGACAAACTAGGCACCATATTTTATAGCTTGAACAAACTAGGATGTCCCAAACATTTGTGAACCAAGTCTGGAGAATCTGTAATATGACATGCTATGGAGGAACTTCGAGAGATAAGGTAATGAAGGCCTTGTGATTCATTTTCTACACCAATCATCTTTTTCATATTGCGGTCCTGCATGACAAAAGAGTCCTCAAGAAATAGTATGCCATAATTTAAGGCACGAGTCAAATGTATGATCGATGCAAGATTAAAAGAACAACCAGGGATAAAAAGAACATGATTTAAACTGATAGAGGATAGGGGATTCGCTTGTCCAACTCTTTTTGATTTGGTTTGGATTCAATTAGCTAAAGTAACAACTGAAAGAGATTATGAATAAATAATATTTGACAGGAGTAATTTATCACCAAAAATATGTTTAGAAGCGCCAGAGTCCACAACCATTGATTCAAAGTTAGTAGACTGTGTGGCTGACGCTACTGGTAGATGATACGTTAGTAATCTACCAACTTATTGAGCTTTTATTCATGAATTATTGTCATATTTTGATGAGAATTAGAGGTACTTATTGCCTTTATTATAGTAAGTGCATGTACTCTTAGTTAAATAAAGAAAGAAAAGGATTTGAACCTAAAAGAGCTTAAAAAGGAGTTAAAGTACAAAGATGATAGAAGGGAAAAGGTTTGTTGAGAAGGACAAAGTGATATGGGAGCCATCAAAGGTGCCAACACATATGGAAGTTCATACACTGCCTGAGAAAGCAGTTATATGCGAGCCGCACTTTGTCAAGGGCGATCACCCCTCCCTTTGCACCTGATATCACACCCTATTTGGTCGACACTGCCTGGAAAGTTGGGAACCTACGAGCTACACAACACAAAGGGAAATTGCAGGTGCCTTTGCACGTGCCCCGAAGGGAAATTTTGTACAATTATACATGATGTATTTGGAAAGATTCTAAAACCCTTTTTTGGATCTGTACCATTAGAATTGAGCAGTTTTTACTTTTCCAAGGAAGATAGTGTAGAGAGTACAATTTTTGTCTTTTACTTCTTTAAGAAAAACACCATTGTAAATAATTTGGAGCTTTGATTTTGAATTTAGCTTACACAATGAATGAAATATTGGGAAACCCATTTGGTATCTTCTCTTATTCCTTTACTATGAGTAACTAAACTCATCTTTAGGGGTGTGTGCATGATGAGTGTTTAAAATTGGGAATAGTGTTGATTATTTATGCTTATAATTGATTATTTAGTATGGTTCTATTGAATTTTTTATGTTTTTATTATAAAATTGATGGTTGCAAATATTGATTTAATTTACTAATTGTGTTCTTGCTTAGAAGAGGAGTTCTTCAATGGGGTAAGAATTCAATAGTAGAAATTTGGGATTCTCACCACAAATTGAGGCTAAAAATAGCATGATTACAGGGAATTTCCATCTAAGAGTCAAATCTAGAGATAGTTTGATGCACCTAAGCATTTATTGGTTGGTTTGATGTACAACTATGGGGCTTGAAATAAGACCATGGTAAATATATTTGGTAGCCTGAAAAACTACTAATTATAGCTTAAACTAAGCTACCCATGCTATTAATCGAAAGTTTGTTTGAATAATCAACCCATATCCCAACATATGACCCCATCGAAAGCACACCCCTAGGCTTCCTCTCTTGATTGAACTCTTGGTGTTTACTCATTAAGTTTTTATAATTTGAATTTTGATTTTGCAAACCTTTTCCCCCAATTTTACTTTTGCTTGTTTGGATAATTACTTACTCTAATGAATTAATATTCGACGCTTAGTGGCAAGTCATCGTCCTATTCTCCGTGAATTCGACCCCGACATCCATTGAGTTACTTATTATTTTGTTTGGCGATCAATACCACCTCATTCGGGAGAGTGCTTTTGAACATCATAAAAAATGGCGTTGTTGCCAGGGAATAGTTTTTTATTTGCCATTTGATTGTCGTTTAATTCACTCTTTTTAAGCATTTGTTCTCTTTTAATTTTTCATTGTTTTTATGGTATTGAATAGATGGCTCATGAGCCAAGAGTATGATCAAGAAAATATGGACAGATTCATAGACGAGGAAGACAAACCCATTGTTCATGTTGTTGTGGGTGCCATACGACTACCTCCAACCGTTTGCAACACTGTATTTCATATAACGAGTACAATATTGCATTTGATACCAATAAAGGGATATTTAGAGGGCTGACCCACAAAGATGCTAATCGACATATCCGAAATTTTGTCAAAATTTGTCAGCCCTTCAACATACAAAACATTTCTCAAGAGTTGATCCGACTTTGTTGTTCCCATTCTCTCTTATGGGAGAAGCAACTGTGTGGCTTGAAGATTTCCCGAAGGGCTGTATTACGTCTTGGAATGGATTAATTGAAGCCTTCATGGTCAAATTTTTTCCACCTTCCCATATGATGTAGTTAAGATATGAGATCACCATTTTTACTCATTAAGTTTTTATAATTTGAATTTTGATTTTGCAAACCTTTTCCCCCAATTTTACTTTTGCTTGTTTGGATAATTACTTACTCTAATGAATTAATATTCGACACTTAGTGGCAAGTCATCGTCCTATTCTCTGTGAATTCGACCCCGACTTCCATTGAGTTACTTATTATTTTGTTTGGCGATCATTACCACCTCATTCGGAAGAGTGCTTTTGAACATCATAAAAAATGGCGTTGTTGCCAGGGAATAGTTTTTTATTTGTCATTTGATTGTCATTTAATTCACTCTTTTTAAGCATTTGTTCTCTTTTACTTTTTCATTGTTTTTATGGTATTGAATAGATGGCTCATGAACCAAGAGGATGATCAAGAAAATATGGACATATTCATAGACGAGGAAGACAAACCCATTGTTCATCTTGTCATGGGTGCCATCCGACTACCTCCAACCGCTTGCAACACTGTATTTCATATAACGAGTACAATATTGCATTTGATACCAATAAAGGGATATTTAGAGGGCTGACCCACAAAGATGCTAATCGACATATCCGAAATTTTGTCAAAATTTGCCAGCCCTTCAACATACAAAACTGTAATGACCCTTCCGGTCATTTATACATTTTCGCCTTTCTTGTACCATTAGAGCTTACTTGTAGCGGCCCAAGTCATTTATGGCTTGTCGGGACTGGTAGTTTGGTGCCCGGGCCATTTGTTTGGTCTTTATGGCCGTTCCTCATTTTAGAGCTTCAACTTTAAAAATTGTTGACTTCCGACAACATGCTTGGTAATATCAAAGAATTAAACCAAGATTCTAGGTTAAAGGAATTCCTTACTCAAAAGTTCGACTTAAAGAAATGCCTCGTGTAACACCTCGCCCGTTTGGAAGGTTTAAAGTAACCCGTGCCTTTGGGGTAAGACTAATAGTGTCTAATATACTAATAAGGATGTGTTATAAGGTATTGTAATGGCAAAATGGTCGTATGATAAGTTTTGAAGTCAAGCAAGTTGCGAAACAAAACTCGGAAAAAGTTATTGTAAATTCCTTTAAGGAATTCTCTTCAAATTTTGGTTAAATTTCTTGGGGTGTTTCTCCCTATATATAAAGCGTTAGTGGGACCCCAATATACCAAATCAAAAGTCTACGATTCTAGTTTCCAACGCACTAAACCGTTCATCCATACGACTTCAGAATAGAGAGATATTCACATTTTTGTAAGACCGCGCAAGAAGACACGTCAAGGTGTGGCCCGCATCCTAAGTCGGTTTTGCTTTATAAAATGTGTTCCAGCTTCGTTTTAATTCATAAAAATCACCCAAAAGCTTCAGAAAATGAGAGGTAAAGTCCCTAAATAATCCATGGACTTTGATCCTTTCAATTCGGAAGTTTAACGGAAATTGCTCTACGTCGCGAGCTCGTCATTTTGGTATAGTTTTCCCCTTCGATTTCATGGCGTATCTTCGTGGGTGTTGATGCAGAGATCCAGCAGGTGTTTTCTGATTATTTGGCAGTATCTACGGAGTTATATTGGCGAGGTATGGATCCCGTACAATTATCTATTTGTTGAATCAAGATTCTAAGCTTCTAGTCACGAAAAGTTGTATTTTTCGATAACTTGTAGTAGTTTCTTGTTGGATTTGGATATGTTTGTTGTTCCTGCAAGGAAGCAGGTTGTTAATCTTGGTATATTGAATATTTTTGTCAAGTAAATCTCTCCCCTACGACCCTCCGTCGTTATTATATGTTCTAGTATTATTTTATGGATTTCTGAGCCACGAAATGGTATTTTGGATTTGTGGCTTTGGACAGCCCCTTTTTCTTGTTATGTTTGGTTATTTTTGTGGTGTTCTGGTTGTGGTAAGGTGCTGGAGGGATTGGGAAATTGTTTGATTCTTTTTGGGATCGCATACGATAGTGATTGGATTGGACAACGTGAAGTATGCCTTGGAATAGTGCCTCGGGAGCTCATCGCTCCTTTGAGATGTGGTTAACATATTATTGTTGGATTTAGCTGCCATTTCTTATTGTTATTGGCCTCATTTTATGTTTTGGAGTTGGCTGGTTGGGAGTGTGACATTAACACCTTATCAAATGGCTATGGCTCGTTCTTGCAGCCTCGTCGATTCTAGCAATTGTTCCATTACCTTGGTTGGTCAGCCTTCATTGAGACGCCTTTGGGGCTTTAGTTAAAAGTATTCTTTTGTGATTTGGAGCTTCCCAGAGCAGTTCGAGTCTGGACGACGCCGTTCCTGCGGCTAGTCATCGGATGACAGGTAGGTTATGGTTTTCCCCTATCTAGACTCTGCGTATATAGGCTATAACTGCATTAATTATCATCCTTGGATGGGTTGTTATAGGTTGGTACCCCAGACCTTGTCCACCTTGTTCGTCCGTTATTTCATGCGTTGTTTGTAGTATTCGCGTAGTATTGTATATGTCACGACCCGATTTCTCGGTCATGATGGCACCTACAACCCCCGGTAGATGAACCAATCCCTGTAGCCCAGAACAGTTAGTAATGGGCTACTATCTAACAAATAAGAGAACAAGACGAATAAAACAGATAACAGGTAAATAAATATATACATATGCGGAAACTAAACCAAACCCCAAGACCTGGTATCATAGTACAGAGCCAAACTATATACATGGAGTACAAATAAACCGAAAAGAATATATACGGATGTCTCTGAATGGTAATAGAGTACATGAAGCAAAAGATAAACTAAAGCTAAGCTCCGATCGCCAAGAGCTCACCCTCAGCCTGAAGTAGTCTCCAACAGATCTCCAAGCACGAATCACAACGGTCTAGCGGCGATGGCCAACGCTAGGATCTGCACCCAAAGATGCAGGGGGTAGGGGTGAGCACCAAATGCGAAGCATAAGGTACCCAGTAGGTATCATAGGCCGACTGGGCACATATAAGATAAAAGAGCAGTAATAGACAGAATAGAAGCAATCAGTCACAGAAATCAACGAAAGGTACATAGGAACTAGCCCAGAGGGAAATCAACAGAATCACATATGAGGCTAGTAAACAGAATATACACACCAAAGGCACAGGTGAAACTAAGAACAACGCACCTGGGGTCCTTGCAACAACAGTGTATACAAAATAAGTTTACGAAATGGACGGTATACCGGTAACCTCAAGTGTAAGAAGAGGAGAGAAAGAGTAATAATAGGCATGCTCAGAGACATGAATCAAACTCAACTAATCATACCAATCTCATACTTATCCATAATAGAGAACAATTCTGTAAGTAAAAGCAAAAGTCTACCTACAGTCCCCCGGCCGCCCATACAACCGAGGAACACAAACAAGTGAAAACAAACCCTCCGGCATCCCATACTACCGGAGCGTACAATCAGCAAACAGCAAACAAGGGTGGAACTCGAACCATGAATGATATGATGCATGAAGATCTCAAGTGCCATAGTATCTCTGTATGTACCTCCTCCGGCGCCGATCCGGCCCAGCAGGTAGGTTCCACGGAAGGACTCTGCCCGTATACCTCTACTCCACCGTATACCCCTCTTCCGGCACACGCAGCCCGTAGCCCCTGGCCCGGATAGCAAGGTCCATGGAGGTCCCAGACCCCATACTCAAACTCAGTATCAGAACATATATCAAGATAGAGACCCAGTCTCGAATATGCATGCCCAGACCCTGTCCAGGACTAAAAATAGTAGGAAAAATATCTCAAAAACCCCTCCAAGGGTGCCCGGGCGTAGCCGGGTCTAAACAGTAAAAAGTCATCTCAGGTGCTCTGTCCGACCGAGGCTAAAAATCATTCAGTATGTAAGAAAACTGCAACTAGCACTCCGGCCCTGCCGAGTCTAGTGCATAATCGTAAAACTGATGATTTTAAACCACAAGTGA
>QJPP01005928.1:0-37384 GCA_003996215.1 Jaltomata sinuosa | reverse complement strand
CCATGGAGGTCCCAGACCCCATACCAAATCTCAGTATCAGAACATGTATCAAGATAGAGACCCAGTCTCGATATCAAGATAGAGACCCAGTCTCGAATATGCATGCCCAGACCCTGTCCAGGACTAAAATAGTAGGAAATATCTCAAAAACCCCTCCAAGGGTGCCCGGCGTAGCCGGGTCTAAACAGTAAAAAGTCATCTCAGGTGCTCGGTCCGACCGAGGCTAAAAATCATCTCAAGTAACAAGAAAACTCAACTAGCACCCCGGCCCTGCCGAGTCTAGCGATAATCATAAAACTGATGATTTTAAACATAATTTACTTTCTTGCCCAAAAATCTCCACAAGTGAAATCAACCATTTCCAAATCATTTCCATCAAAAACGGGCCCCCCGGGCCATGCAAGGTTTAGAAAACAGTGCCAGTAGGCCCGAAGCCAAAACCACAGTAAAACATGGATAAAACCTCTTTATATGCATGGAAATGGTATGATCACACACAATAGCTGCCCGCAGCTCACAATCAACCTATCGACCCTGCACAGGCCCACAGCTACTCAGCAAGCATAACCAGCCTAGAAGGATAATTCTATGCCCGGGACTCGCGGACATTCCCAAAATCCCACCGTCTATGTTCCAGAGTCAATAAGGCCCTCACAGGACCACAAGGGTAAATAACTAAAATATATCGACAAATACTACAAACAACGGAGGAATAAAATTAGGCGGACATGAATAAAGCGGTCAAGGTCTGTGGTACCAACCTAATAAACCAACCCAAGGATGCCCATTAATACAATTTTATTTTATATATACGGAGTCTGGGGAAATTAAACCGTAACCTACCTATCGTCCGACGACAAGCTGCTAGAACAACGATGTCCAAGCTCGAACCACTCCAAGAAAATCCAAAACTAAATCGGAATCGGATTCAGATTTGGGACGGAATAACTTGACGTAGATAATTGATTTATTTCAGTGATCAAATATCACGTCAAAAGATTTTTCTACCAAATTTCCTATTCTACGTAAATGTAACCCCGTATGAAAGCACTTGTGCTAATATATATATACAAACATCACATACATAATAAATGGGTCCTTAATAGTTAAATAGTAATTAGTAGTGGAAAAGTATTAGTGGCATTCCTAATTACTAGCCTAAGGCCACATGTACCACTACATGCTGCCTAACTTGTTGTACAAAGCCTCCACTTCCACGTGGAAGTGGAGGTGGCTACAAATTCCCCCCGTTAGGTATGTACTCGGGTATTGCGTAAATTCGTGGTAAAATAAATATAATACTTTAAATATACCATAATTAATAGAAAATCATTTCCAACAAAACCCACTATATTATAATAATAATTTTCAACATAATTAAATTTACTATCTCCGTTAAAATATTACGGAATATAAAAACCTTATAAAATAAATACGTATACACTTATATCGTATCAGATATATTTTTCATAAACCTTTAAATATTTTGGAAAGAAAATAATAATATAATTTTTACCAATTTCAAATTTTAAATAAATATTTCAAATACACGCACGATGCTAATAAAGTTCTTAAGTTTAGGCTCGTAATTCGCCTACGCACGATTTCGATATTCAAAAATTCTCTCGGGATCCTCCCTTATTTTTTATCACTGTTTCGGAACTGAAATGGCATTCTAAAACGTGAAGTCGAGGCTTAAATCGCGTTTAACCCGACCCGGTTCGCGACCCGATTCGCAACCCATTTTCTGCCAGACAGTCCGCGGTAAAACAGTCATAACTCTTTACTCCAAGATCAGTTGGACGTGAAGTTTTGTGCGTTGGAAACTAGACTCGTAAACCTTCGATTTGGTATTTTGGGGGACTTCTAACTCTTTATATATTGGGAGAAAAGCCCTGATACGTTTGACCCAAAGTTCAGAAAATTTGTTAAAGGTCTTACGATATCTTTTGTCGATTTGCTTGACTTCAAAACTCAAACGTGGAAATGACCGGAAGGGTCGTTACAGTTTATTAATGTTGGCCCCAGTCGAGGCTCGTTTACATTGTCATGCAACTTTTCATTAATAATGTCACTTGACTAAGTATTATATATTTTCATCATTCACCTTTTAATACAATTTCTTACTCCTGAAATGATTTTTTTTGTTACTTTTTTTTATATTGATCGGAATCCTTTCATTATTTGAAGTTTTCACCATTTGAATAGTACTATTTATTATTTACTTTATTTTATTTTATTAGTTAAAAGAATAATTAACCTCACGGCTGACACATGTATTCTCTATTCTCCTCTCTTTACATATACATTACTCTGTAATCCTTTGGTGTTGATTTTGATTTTTTCTGTAACCCTTAATTGGTCAGTACGATGAATGAAAATTGAACATAAAAATGTCACGACCCAATTTTTTGGTCATGAGGGAACCTACAACCCCCCAGTAGGCGAACCAATTCCCGTAGCTCAGAACGGTTAGTAATGAGCTACTATCTAACCAGCAAGCAGAAGAATACATAAAATAGGTGGAAGCAAGGGATACATAAGATAAAGAAAAGGAACAACAGGTGTATATGCTGGCTCTAAAACCAACCCAAAACCTGGTATCACAGTATAAGAGCTGGAACTAAGTATATAGAGTACAAAGGATCCAAAATAATATATACATATCTATCTCTGAATAATAAAAAGAGTACAAAATACAAAGGATGAGCTAAAAGCTAAGCCCGGCCGTCAAGAGTTCACCCTCAGCCTCGAATAGTCCAAACATCCACCGCACGAGTCCACGAATCAATGGTGATGGCCCACACTAGGATCTGCACCAGAAGATGCAGAGTATAGTATAAGCACCAATTTCTAAGCAATGAGTACCCAGTAGGTATCATAGGCCGACTGGGCGCAGATAAGATATAAAAGCAGTAATATAGCAGAAAAGAAATAAGTAGTCACAGAAACAACGAACAAGCACATGGGAACTAGCACAGAAAGACTACAAGGAGAAAACAATCATGCTAGGCTAGCTAATAGAGCTATACTTCACAGAACACGGGTGAAGGAACAAGGAAACCTGGGGTCCATGCAATAACAATATATAAAGATGGTTAAAGGATAAGGCGGTATACCGGTAACCTCAAATAAAAAGGGAAGGAGGAAAGGAAAATAGCGATAACACGCTTGAAAACAAGATAAACCAAGTCATGCTAGTAACACTATAATCAGGATTAATATCGCGATAGAATAATAATAAATAAAAGTCTACCTACAGTCCCAAGGGCCCCCATACACCCGAAGAACACATACAAGTGAAAACAAACCCTCTGACATCCCATACTACCAGAGCGTACACTGAGCAAACAACAAATAAGGGTGGATCCGAACATAATATGCATGATATGATATGATATGCTAAAACCAAGTGATGGTAGTATTGTATGTTACCCCCTTCGGTACCTAAAAAGACCAATAGATGCAGGATCCATGGAAAGGATTCCCCCGAGTACCTCAACTCCACCATACACCCCTCAATTGGTCACCCTCGGCCCATAGCTCTTGGTCCAGAATGGCAGGGTCTATGCAGGCTACTCGTAGACCACATACTAAAATTCAATCCCCGATATAACAGTTTGGAGTGCAACCAGATCCAAACTAGTAACCAAATCTCGAGAATGCATGTCTAGGTCTATCTAGGTCTAAATCAGTGAAATAAGTCTCAAAAACCCTATCAAGGGTGCCCAGACATAACCGGGTCTAAAATAGTAGTAAAGTCAGTTTGTTGCTCAGTCCGACCGAGTCTGGTATAAGTATGAAAACAGTGGTAAAATCATCATTTTTAACTCTTTCTTTCCCCAAGAAAATTCATGAAAACAATTTCAAACCATTTATAATGATATTTATCAAAAATGGGCCCTCGGGCCATGCAAGGTTTAGAAAACCAACAATAGTAGGCCCGAAGCTAAAACCATAGTAAAACATGTGAAAAACCTCTTTGTATGCATGAGAATGGCACGCTCAATCATAAACAGTAACCTAACAGCTCACAATCAACCTATCGGCCCTGCACAGGCTCCAATCGCTCTACAGCAAGCATAACCAGCCCTATAATAACAATATCAATGTCTGAGACTCACGGACATTCCTAAATAACCCACCATCTATGGTCCAGAGTCAAAACAAGGCCACACAGGACCACAAGGGTGACATTATCAACTACAATGGATACTACAATCAACGAAGCAAAAATAAGAAGGATATGAAGTAGTGGACAAGGTCTGGGGTACCAAGCTAATAAATCCAACCCAAGGATGCTAATTAGTACAATTATATCCTATATATGCGGAGTCTAAATGAGTTAAATCGTAACCTACTTGTCGTCCAATGACAGGCTGCTAAGACGATGATGTCCAAGATCGAACCACTCTGAGAAGCTCTAAAATGAAATCACGCTCAAATTTAGGCTTGAATAACTTGACGTAGATAATCGATTTTCTTTCCGGGATCAAATGAAACGCCAAAATATATTTTTGGTTTCTCCCAAACTCTAATTAGCGTGTAAAAATATATGAAGATAGTGAACAACTAACAATTTATGATCAAAGGAACAAATTTATCTAAGGATGTTGCTGCAACGTTTTCTCTCTAACTACACAAGTGGAAAAGATTTTCTAAAAATAGATTAAGTGAGAAGATATATACTAATATATAAACTAGAGATATAGTAGGAAATTTATTATCTAGGTGGCAAATTAATTAATAGGTTAGTGGCATATTGTTGTACCCCTCCACCACTTCCACGTGGAAGTGGTGGTGCCACATCACCTAGTTTTCTCCCATTATACAAGTATTCAGATATTGCGTAGGTTCGTGGTAAAATATGTATTACTTTTTGAATATATTATAATTAATAGAAAATTATTTTGAATAAAGCCTACTATATTATAATAATAATTTTCAACATAACTAAGTTTACTATCTCCATTAAAATATTAATGATTTATAAAACTCTTGTAAAATAGATACATACACAAATACATCGTAACAAAAGTATTTTTCATAAATATTTAAAATATTTTAGGATGGCAATAAAAATAAAACTTACGTCAAACGGGGACACCCTATCTTTGAAAATATTACAACACCTCGAATCAGGATCGATATCCCCACAAGGTCAGTTGAGGTCATACTATCGCAAATCACTATCGCATGATTTCGATAACTCAACTTTTAAGACTCAACTCTAAAATAGGGAAACGACCATAAAGACCAAACGAACAGCCAAGGAACTGAACCACCGATCCCAACAAGCCATAAATGACTTGGGACCACTACATGCAAGCTATAACAGTACAAGAAAAGCGTAAATGCAGGAATTACCGGAAGGGTCATTACATCATCCACTACTAAAAAGGACTTTCATCCTCGAAAGCGTAGGACAAGGAAGTGCTTGAAGTCTCAAACAGCTGCGGATACTAAGCCCTCATATCTCTCTCGGTCTCCCAGCTAGCCTCCTCAACTGGATGGTGTCTCCACTGAACCTTAAAATTGGAATCTCCCAGGACCTCATTCTCCTGACATCTCTAGCCAAAATAGCTACCGGCTCCTCAACAAAGGCTATACTCTCTTCCAGATGAACTGGCTCCTATTGCAACACATGAGACTCGTCTAGAACATACCGCCGCAACATCGATACATGGAACATCGGGTGCATAGCTGAAAACATCAGAAGAAAAGCTAACATGAAAGCAACACCAACAACCCTCTAAAGAATCTCAAACGGGCCAATGTACCTGGGGCTAAGCTTGCCCCGCCTACCAAATATCATCACGCCCTTCATGGGTGATACACGGAGAAACACCAAGTCACCAACACTGAACTCCAAGGCACAAAGTGTATGATCAGTGTAACTCTTCTGCCTGTTCTAAGCTACCCAAAGTCTGTCCTGAATCACTCAAACTCGGTCTAAGGAATCTCAAAGAAAATCTGTACTCTGTGACCTAGACTCAAAACCATCAAACCAACCAGCCAGCGATCTACAATTTCTACCATACAGTGCCTCGAAGGGTGTCATGCCAATGCTCGAATGGAAGCTATTATTATAGGAAAACTCGGCCAAAGGCACAAATTGATCCCAAGAACCTCCAAAGTCAAGAACACAAGCCTGAAGCATGTCCTCTAGGACCTAAGTAGTCCTCTCGGACTGGCCATATATCGGAGGGTGATATGTAGTACTAAGTTGAACCTCTGTACATAAATCTCGCTGAATAGCTCTCCAGAACTGAGATGTGAACTGAATGTCGGTGTCTGAAATGATAGAAGCTGGGACCCCGTGCAACTGAACAACCTCACGAAGGTAAATCTGAGCTAACCTCTCTGCACTATAAGTAGTCTGAACTGGCAAGAAGTGCGGTGACTTAGTCAGCCGATCAACAATCACCCAAATAGAGTCGAAACCCCTAGAAGTACGAGGCAACCCAACTACAAAATCTGTAGTGATCCCTTTCCATTTCCACTCGGGGATGGGAAGTCGCTGCATCAAACCACTAGATCTCATGTGCTTGAACTTCACCTGCTAACATCTTAAGCACCGAGATACGAACTCCGCTACGTCCCTCTTCATACCACTCTAGCAGTAAAGTTGTCTCAAATCCCTGTACATCTTGGCTGCTAGGATGGATGGAATATCTAGAATAATATGCCTCATCGAGAATCAACGGAATCAAATCCCAACTCTCAGAACACAAAGTCGACTATCAAACCTCAGGACCCCATCTGAATCTAGAGTAGCTCGACTGGCCTCACCCCGAATAACCTGATCACGAAGATCTCACAACTGCTGATCCTCGATGCATATGCTATCACTCAACCCTGCTGCAACAATACACTACCAAGATCAACCCCGGAATCATCACAATATACCAAGAAACTCTGACCCTCAACTAGTAAAGTTAACACTAGAGCTGAAGTCAGCAAGGCCTTAAGCTTCTGAAAGATATCCCCGCACTGATTCGACCACTAAAATGGGACATCCTTTCTATTCAGCCTAGTCAACGGTGCTGTTATAGAAGAAAACCCCTCGATGAACCTCCAATAGTACCCTGCTAACCCAACAACATTGCGAACCTCTGTAGGAGTAGTAAGTCTCGGCCAATCATAGACTGTTGAAATCTTACCCGGGTCAACTCTAATCCCATCCTTAGACACCACGTGTCCTAGGAATGCAACTGACTCAAGCCAAAACTCTCACTTTGAGAACTTGGCATAAAGCCGATGATCTCTCAAAGTCTAAAGTATAATCCTCAAGTGATGCTCATGCTCATCTCTACTCCGCGAATATACAAAGTTGTCGTCTATGAAAATTATCACAAATAAGTCTAAATATGGGCCAAGCACCCTGTGCATCAAGTTCATAAAAGTTATAGGGGCATTAGTCAACCCAAAATACATCACCAGGAACTCATAGTGGCCATAACGTATCCTAAATGCTGTCTTAGGGATGTCCTCTGCCCTAACCCTCAACTGGTGGTAGCCTGACCTCAAATCTATCTTTAAAATCATGGTTGAACCCTGAAGTTGATCAAACAAATCATCTATACGCGGCATCGGATACCCATTCCTTATAGTCACCCTATTCAGCTATCGATAATCAATACATATCCGCATCGACCCATCCTTCTTCTTCACAAACAGAATAGGAGCACCCCAAGGTGACACACTCAGCCTAATAAAACCCTTAGCTAACAAATCCTAGAGCTGCTCCTTAAGCTCTCTCAACTCAGTTGGAGCCATACGATAAGGAGAAATGGAAAGGGGCCTGCTGCCTAGCTCTAACTTAATAGCAAAGTCGATACCAAGCTGTCACGACCCGATTTCTCAGTCATGAGGGCACCTACAACTTCCCAATAGGCAAACTAATTCTCGTAGCTCAGAACAGTTAGTAATGAGCTACAATCTAACCAGCAAGCATAAGAATACATAAAATAGGTGGAAGCAAGGGATACATAAGATAAAGAAAAGGAACAACAGGAGTATATACAAGCGCTAAAACCAACCCAAAACCTGGTATCATAGTATAAGAGCCGGAACTAAGTGTATAGAGTACAAAGGATCCAAAATAATATATACATATCTGTCTCTGAATAACAAAAAGAGTATAAGATACAAAGGATGAGCTAAAATCTAAGCTCGATCATCAAGAGCTCACCCTCAGCCTCGAATAGTCCAAACATCCACCGCACGAGTCCACGAATCAACGGTGATGGCCCATACTAGGATCTGCACCAGAAGATGCAGAGTGTAGTATGAGCACTAATTTCTAAGCAATGGGTACCCAGTAGGTATCATAGGCCGACTGGTCGCATATAAGATATAAAAATAGTAATATAGCAGGAAAAAAACATGTAGTCACAGAAACAACGAACAAGCACATGGGAACTACCACAGAAAGACCACAAGGAGAAAACAATTATGCTAGGCTAGCTAATAGAGCTATACTTCACAGAACACAGGTGAAGGAACAAGGAATGCACCTGGGGTCCATGCAATGACAAGATATAAAGAGGGTTAAAGGAGAAGGCGGTATACTGATAACCTCAAATAAAAAGGAAAGGAGGAAAGAAAAATAGCGACAACACGCTTGAAAACAAGATCAAAACCAAGGTCACTCTAGTAACACCATAATGATGATCAATATCGCGATAGAATAATAATAAATAAAAGTCTACCTACAGTCCCATGCGCGCCCATACACCCGAGGAACACATATAAGTGAAAACAAACCCTCTGAAATCCCATACTACCGGAGCATACACTGAGCAAACAGCAAACAAGGGAGGATCCGAACATAATATGCATGATATGATATTCTAAAACCAAGTGATGGTAGTGTTGTATACTACCCCCTCTAGTACCTAAAAGGCCCAATAGAGGCAGGATCTATGGAAGGGATTCCCCCGATTACCTCAACTCCATCGTATACCCCTCCTTTGGTCGCCCTCGGCCCGTAGCTCTTGGTCTGGAATGATAGGGTCCATGGAGGTCTACTCATAGACCACATACTAAAACTCAAGCCCCGATATAACATTCTGTAGTGCAACCAAATCCAAACTAGTAAACAAATCTCGAGAATGCATGCCTGGAGTCTATCCAGGTCTAAATTAGTGAAATAAGTCTCAAAAACCATATCAAAGGTGCCTGGACATAACCGGGTCTAAAACAGTAGTGAAGCCAGTCTGTTGCTCGGTCTGATCGAGTCTGGTATAAGTATGAAAATAGTGGTAAAATCATCCTTTTTAACTCTTTATTTCCCCAAGAAAATTCATGAAAACAATTACAAACCCTTTATAATAATTTTTACCAAAAAAGGGCCCTCGGGCCATGCAAGATTTAGAAAACCAACAATAGTAGGCTTGAAGCTAAAACTGTAGTAAAACATGTGAAAAACCTCTTTGTATGCATGATAATGGAATGCTCAATCACAAACAGTAGCCCAGCGGCTCACAATCAAACTATTGTCCCTACACATGCTTCAATCGCTCTACAGCAAGCATAACCAGCCCTCTAATAATGATATCGATGTCTGGGACTCATGGACATTCCCAAATAACCCACCATTTATGGTCCAGAGTAAAAACAAGGCCATACAGGACCACAAGGGTGACATTAACAACTACAACGAATACTATAATCAACGGAGTGAAAATAAGATGGACATGAATAAGTGGACAAGGTTTGCGGTACCAAGCTAATAAACCCAACCCAAGGATGCTAATTAGTATACTTATATCTTATATATGCGGAGTCTAAAAGAGTTAAATTGCAACCTGCATGTCATTCAACGACAAGCTGCTAGGACGATGATGATCAAGCTTGAACCACTCTGAGAAAATCTAAAATGAAATCAAGGTCAAATTTAAGATTTAATAACTTGACGTAGGTAATCGATTTTCTTTCCGGGATCAAATGAAACGCCAAAATATATTTTTGGTTTCTCCCAAACTCTAATTAGCGTGTAAAAATATATGAAGATAGTGAACAACTAACAATTTATGATCAAAGGATCAAATTTGTCTAAGGATGTTGTTGCAACGTTTTCTCTCTAACTACACAAGTGGAAACGATTTTCTAAAAATATATATAGTGAGAAGATATATACTAATATATAAACTAGAGATATAGTAGGAAATTTATTATCTAGGTGGCAAATTAATTAATAGGTTAGTGGCATATTGTTGTACCCCTCCACCACTTCCACGTGGAAGTGGTGGTGCCACATCACCTAGTTTTCTCCCATTATACAAGTATTCAGATATTGCGTAGGTTCATGGTAAAATATGTATTACTTTTTGAATATATCATAATTAATAGAAAATTATTTCCAATAAAGCCTACTATATTATAATCATAATTTTTAACATAACTAAGTTTACTATCTTCATTAAAATATGAATAATTTATAAAACTCTTGTAAAATAGATACATATACAAATATATCGTAAAAAAAGTATTTTTCATAAATATTTAAAATATTTTAGGAAGGCAATAAAAATAAAACTTACATCAAATGGGGACACCCTATCCTCAAAAATATTACAACACCTCGAATCAGGATCAACATTCCCACAAGTTCAGTTGAGGTCATACGATCGCAAATCACTATCGCACGATTTCAATAACTCAACTTTTAAGACTCAGCTCTAAAATAGGAAAATGACCATAAAGACCAAACGAACGGCCAGGGCACCGAACCACCGGTCCCAGCAAGCCATAAATGACTTGGGACCACTACATGTAAGCTATAACAGTAAAAGAAATGCGTAAATGCGAGAATGACCAGAAGGGTCATTACAAAGAAAATTTGAAATCAAGAAGAATTAGAGATTTTAAGAGATAAAGGTTGAGAATTAAGGGAATATTGTGTTCTTGTTTTGGGTTATTGAAAGGAATTAATGGAAATTGGAATGATTTGTAGAAATCAAAACTCAAAAGCCTAGTACTAGGGGTGTTCATGGGTCGGTTTGGGTCGGTTTGGGTCGGTTATTGGTCAAAATCAGAAACAAACCAATTTAGTCGTTTTTAAAATTCTAAAACCAAACCAAACCAAGAAAATAAATGACTGTCGGTTTGGTTCGGTTTGGGTCAATTTTTTTGGTTTATAACTAGCTAATGATAAATTAATAATAGTTTAAGAAATGACAATGGCCAAAAGGCAAGTCTTAATAACGCCAACTAAGCAAATGTCTTTAAAAAATCTATCTTGTTTTGCATTACAAATAATAGTTTTTGTCACGCCTCAAATTACATTTAGACGGACAGGCACTCGATGCCCTAAAGGCCCGAGAGAACCAGCTTATAACCTGTGATTCATCATGCATATAACTATGACAATTAAGAAGCTTTGACTATAGATAAGCTGCCTGAATAACAAGACCAACATAGATAGGCCCAAAACTTATGTACACGTTCTGGCCATTGAGGCCACAACTGTTAAGAGCAAAGACATAACTAAGTTTTACTTTAACATTGGTCTACAAAGCCTCTACAAGATAGACAAACTTAGTTTAGGTCGGGACAGGGCCCCGCCTTACCTTTAACTATACAATACCCAAAATATATACCAAAGACTCGGTAAAGCCCCGAATCAACCTGGAGCTCACCAACAGCAGCCGAGTGTCCTGTGCTCCTACTGGGGAGGTCTACTAGCCAGAGTACATGTGCCTTCGGCATGAAATGCAGCGTCCCCATGAGGGACGTCAGTACGAGAGAATGTACTGAATATGTAAGGCATAAAGTAAACCATATGTAAACAAGAGCTCAAATAGAATAAGGTATCAGTGCATAAACATGTAAATAAGAACAGAAGATCACATTCGCTTACACTTGCGAAATCATGTATATTACGTTCTTTGGTTACTCTTCTTTGCTTTATGATCATTGTAAGGCATGTAATACACGTGACCAACTGATCAGTGGTAGAAGAGGAGTCCCATGCTAGGCAATTTAACCCCTGGGATGCTGCCCTCATAAATATACAAATTGGGATCGACCCATGCTAGGCTTTCGCCCCTAGGCTGCCACCCATAAGTACACAAATAGGGATCGACCCATGCTAGGCTTTCACCCCTGGGCTGCCACCCACACATATACAGATTACTTCATTTAGTTTCTTTAATCTTTGAGATTGTTACTTTGGTGGTTGTAACCTTTATTGAGCTCAAAACTATGGACCAGTAGTAGAAGACATGTGGACATGCACTTAAGGCAGTAACAATGATATAAGGAACAAACGTAACATCAACGTACTGTTTAGGAGCTTATATGATACAATGAACCTCATTTGGCTTAGAGAATAACTCACAAAGCTTGCTGTTGAAAGTACCTTTACTAGGAAACTCACTTCGTTGGTAACAACACAAATATAAGAGTTCATGCCAAGGAATATGAAACTGAGAAACCTTACATACCTTGTTGTGTAACTCGGATATTACAACGAATTAAGCTTCCCTCTTTCAGATTATTTATCTACAATGAAATACGTGGCAAAACTAGTATTAGTAGCTAGTTAACTAATTTGGGCTACTTGATCCCACTAAATCAGTAACTAGGCAGTAAGCTCGTAATTGATCAAACCAAGAGTGTTCCTTTCACCTCTTCTCTTCTAAACATATCTACATACTGTACGACCTTCTCATAAGGTCCCTTGAAACTCTTCCGACTTCACAACATATACCAAATAACATACAAAGGTGTGCAGGCAGCAAGTTAACATAACACCCAATTAAGTGGTGTATTACCACACCCTCCTTCCATACTTCAATACAATTTCACACACCCTTTTACAAGTTCAACCAAGCTGTCCCAAATATATACACATAAAACCGCTCCTAAAACAATCCCAAACATCCTTAAACATAATAAGAAAGTATTTTAACTCAAGGATTCCAATCACTACCCCATGGTTCTTGACACAAACACATACAGAATTCTCCATCAAACTTGCATATAAAAAGGGGTAAAAATGGGCAGTAACTTTACCTTAAATTCTGAAAATCTGTCCTTCTAACTTGTACTTCTTCAAGAGCTTGAACTCCCCTTCAACTTAGCTTGAAAAGAGGGAGAATACTTAAGAACCCTAATGGTATTTTATGGCTGCTATGTGAAGCTAAGAGAGAGAGAAAGAAAGAACTTCTAAAATCTGTTTTTTTTCAAGTTAAAATGAGTGAAATGAGCTGGTCTTAACCCCTTTAAAGGGGGGCTGCTTTGGCCGACTTTCCTTGCTCATTTTGAGCCACAAAATGTCAAGAAGGTGATACACCTACTTGGCCATTTTACATGGGCTTTGTTGGACTTAACCTTATTGGGCCTTGGCTGCCAATTCTTTCCCTTTCTTTCACTTCTTTGGGCCAGAATTTATTCAAGTGGGTGATGGGTGTACTTGGCCCTCTAAGCTAGTCAAAATAGTCTTAGTAGGTGATGCACCTACCTAGTTCTTTAGGCTGGTCAATAAGTCAAAGTAGGTGATGCACCTACTTGTCACCTACTAGCTTAGTTAAGTCAAGCAAGCAGCTCACTTATTTTATTCTATTTTCTAATTTCTAATCCCTTTTGCTTTAACTTAACACTTCACCCTAAATATTTACTCAAATACAACCTTACCATCTCGAGTTTAAATACTTTTGTCGAGGTTAACTTGGCCGTTTACGTGCTGAACTGAATGGGGCATTACAGCACCTCCCAATACACATTAAACTATCACTGCTCATATAAGAAACTCGGTCCCTCACCTATATGACAAGGCTATATCAAGTGATATATGAATAGGACTAGTATATGCGGAATACGGGATGTTACATCCTCCCCTTCTTAGGAACATTCGTCCTCGAATGATATTAAAGTTAACCAGCCCAAACAAGCTCAAGCCTAAGTTAAGTACCACTATTAGACAGATAATATATATAGACTTATACTTACTCGTTAATGCCTCAACTCGACACTTCCACCTTTCTCATTGGACTGAAATAGATGAGGATACTTGGATTTCATCGCTTCTTCCGCTTCCCATGTAACTTCTTCTACTTGTTGGTTTCTCCACAGTACTTTTACGGAAGCTACTTCCTTATTTCTTAGCCTCTTAACTTGGCGATCCAGAATAGCAATGGGTACTTCTTCATAAGTGAGATCTCCCATAACTTGTACATCTTCAATAGGAGTAATACGAGATGGGTCACCTATACACTTTCGAAGCATTGAGACATGAAATACCGGATGGACTGTTGAAAGCTCTTGGGGTAGCTCTAACTCATATGCGACTTGGCCAACTCTTCGAATAATATTATATGGCCCTATATAGCGTGGACTTAACTTTCCCTTTTTACCAAATCTCATCACCCCTTTCATTGGTGACACCTTCAAAAATACCCAATCTCCTATAGCAAACTCCAGCCCTCTTCTTCTAATATCTGCATATGATTTGTATCGACTTTGAGCCGTTGCCAGCCGCTGTTGTATCACCTTAACTTTTTCCATAGCTTGATGAACAAGATCTGGCCCAAATAAGGTAGTTTCACCCACTTCAAACCATCCGATTGGTGATCTACACTTCCTCCCATATAAAGCTTCATAAGGTGCCATTTTGATACTTGAATGGTAGCTATTGTTGTAAGAAAACTCAATAAGTGGTAAATGGTCATCCCAGCTACCTTTAAAGTCCAATACACAAGCTCGTAACATATCCTCAAGTGTTTGGATTGTACGTTCTGCCTGACCATCCGTTTGAGGGTGAAAGGCCGTACTTAAATTCACTTGTGTTCCCAAACTCTTCTGAAATGATTTCCAAAAATTCGCGGTGAATTGAGCTCCCCTATCAGATATAATAGAGATTGGGATTCCATGTAGCCGAACTATCTCTTTAATATACAACCTTGCATACTCTTCAACTGTATAAGTAGCCTTAACCGGCAAGAAGTGGGCTGATTTGGTGAGTCTATCAACTATCACCCATATGGAGTCAAACTTCCGAAATGAGCGAGGCAGACCAGTGACAAAATCCATGTTGATCATGTCCCACTTCCAAATTGGAAGGTCTATATGTTGCATATAACCTCCAGGCTTTTGGTGCTCTACTTTAACTTGTTGACAATTTGGACATTGAGAAACAAATTCTGCAATGTTCTTCTTCATGTCACTCCACCAATACACTCCTTTCAAGTCATGATACATTTTAGTTGAGCCCGGATGGATAGAATATCTTGAATGATGTGCTTCTGTCATAATTCTCTCCCTTAGTCCATCTATATTAGGCACACACAATCTGTTTTGGCACTGGAGTACTTTGTTTTGCGTAAGCTCAAATGCCTTTGTCACCCCTTTTTGTACATTCTCCTTAAGCTGTAATAGAATAGGATCCTTATATTGCTTCTCTTTTACTTCGACTACTAATGAGGATTCTGCTGCATTTTGCACAATAATCCTTCATCTTGAGATTCAAGAAGGCGAACCCCCAAGCTAGCTAGTTGGTATAGATCCTTAGCTATTCTTTGTCTTTCCATGGACTGCCCATAGGTGTTTGCCATTGTCCTACGACTTAAAGCATCAGCCACCACATTTGCTTTCCCCGGATGATACAAGATATCAACATCATAATCTTTTAATAACTCAAGCCATCTTCGCTGCCTCAGATTCAGATCCTTCTGCTTAAAGATATATTGCAAGCTCTTATGGTCCGTATATATGTCAACATGAACCCCATACAAGTAGTGGCGCCATATCTTTAAAGCAAATACAACCGCTGCTAGCTCTAGATCATGGGTTGGATAATTTTTCTCATGTGGCCGCAACTGTCTTGAGGCATAAGCTATTACTTTACCATGCTGCATCAATACGCATCCTAAGCCCACTCCCGACGCATCACAATACACTGCATACCCTTCTATGCCTTCTGGAAGTACCAATATAGGTGTAGAAGTCAACTTATTTTTCAGCTCTTGGAAGCTTCTTTCGCATGCATCGCTCCATTGGAACTTGGCTGCCTTGTGTGTTAGCTTTGTTAAGGGTGCAGAAATAGAGGAAAATCCCTCAACGAACCTTCTATAATAACCTGCCAACCCAAGGAAACTACGAACCTCCGTAGGTGTTGTAGGTCTTGGCCAGTTCTTCACGGCTTCTATCTTTTGAGTATCAACCCTTATTCCTTCATCAGAGACAATATGACCCAAGAATGCCATAGATTTTAACCAAAACTCACATTTAGAAAACTTTGCATATAGCTTACGATCACGAAGAACCTGTAACACCTGCCACAAGTGATTAGCATGGTCCTCCTTTGATCTTGAATAGACCAAGATATCATCTATGAATACAATCACAAACACGTCCAAGAATGGCTTGAACACCCTATTCATCAGATCCATAAAAGCTGCTGGTGCATTTGTTAGCCCAAATGACATAACTAAAAATTCAAAATGACCATACCGTGTTCGGAAAGCTGTCTTGGGTATATCTTTCTCTTTGACTTTTACTTGATGATAACCCGACCTCAAATCAATCTTCGAGAAACACTTAGCACCCTGTAACTGGTCAAACAAATCATCAATCCTAGGAAGGGGATATTTGTTCTTAATTGTCACCTTATTCAACTGCCGATAGTCAATACACATTCTCAATGAGCCATCTTTCTTACGTACAAATAAAACCGGTGCTCCCCAAGGGGATATACTAGGCTTTATGAATCCCTTTTCTAACAAATCTTTTAATTGCTCCTTCAATTCTCGTAATTCTGCCGGGGCCATCCTATATGGAGGGATGGAGATGGGTTGAGTACCTGGAATCACATCAATACCAAACTCTATCTCTCGTTCTGGAGGCAAACCTGGAAGCTCTTCGGGAAATACATCAGAAAATTCATTTACCACTGGAATAGACTGAAGATCTAGTGGCTCCGCATCTATATCTCTCACTCTCACTAGATGACATATGTACCCTTTGGACATCATCTTCTTTGCCTTAAGATAAGAAATAAACTTACCTCTTGGTGTCCCAACATTACCTTTCCATTCAAGGACTGCCTCTTTTGGAAAATGGAAACTCACCCTCTTAGCTCGGCAATCTACCATGGCATAACATGAAGCCAACCAATCCATACCCATTATAACGTCAAAATCTATCATATCTAGCTCAACAAGGTCAGCCAATGTGTTACGGTCACAAACAGTTACTATGCAATTACGATAGACTTTTCTAGCTATAATAGACTCGCTAGTTGGCGTAAATACTTCAAATGGTTTAACCAATAATTCTGGCGTTCCTTCAAACTTTCCAGCAATCAATGGAGTTACATATGATAATGTAGAGCCTGGATCAATTAATGCATATACATTATATGAAAAGATGGACAATGTACCTGTAACCACATCAGGTGAAGCCTCCAAATTCTGTCGTTCCGCTAGAGCATATGTACGATTTTGAACTCCACTAGAACTAGCAGTTCCTCTACCACCTCTACCACGACCTGCAGGCACTTGTGGCCCCCTACCTAAATAAGGCACCGATGATGATGATGCAGCAACCGATCCAGTAGGTTGTGCCATGCTACCCATGCCCCTTTGAGGGCAATTTCTCATCATGTGTCCCGGTGTACCACACCAAAAACAAACATTTGTTCCAAGCCGACATATACCTGGATGATTTCTTCCACATTGTTTACAAAACTGTCTAGGAGGTCTTGGTTGGCTCGCACTTCCCTGTTCTTGGTACCCCGCTACTTGTGAGCCTTGACTCTCACTCCTTTGCCCAAATTGATTAGCCCTAGACCCTTGAAACCGAGGTGGAGCGCTAGCTGTAGAGTAGGAAGATGATGGCCTAGGCAGTCTATTAGAAAACCGAGGCCTAAACTCACCTTGGGATGGCGTAAACTGGCCCATAGATCTGGCCCTCTTGGACTGCCCTCTTTCCGACTCTTGTGTCCTTCTCCTTTGCCTTTGATCCTCCATCTTTTGTGCAAAAGCTTGTATCCTTGCTATATCCATATCTTTGTTCAAAGCAGCAATAGTACAATCCCTAACCAGATATGAATCCAATCTATCCACGTAACGATGAACTCTATCCTCCATAGTAGCTACTACATTAGGAGCATACCTGGCCAAAGAATTAAACTTGAGACTATACTCTCTCACGCTCATATTCCCTTGGTGAAGATTTAAGAACTGAGTTGCACGGGCCTCCCGAATCTCCAATGGCAGATAATGGTCAAGGAATGCCTTTTTAAACTCTTTCCATTTAGCTGAAGGTGTATTTATACCCCTAGATTGTTTCCAAGCTTCGTACCACAATACAGCCACACCTTTTAATCTATATGTTGCCAACTCAACTGCTTCCTTACCAGATACATGCATAATATCTAAGGTCCTTTGGATTTGATCAATAAAGTCTTGCGGATCTTCATTAGGATCTGACCCGGTAAATGATGGAGGGTCCAAATTAAGGAAATCACGTATCCGCACACTAGCTTCCCTATTTGCACCACTAGTACCTGCAATTGGACCTGCTTGCCCTTGTCCTTGACCAGCAAGTATACGAGTCAACAATTGGACTGCATTCTTTAAATCTTGGTCAGTAGCATTAACCGGTGGTTCTTGGGGTGCTGCTGCCCTCCTTAGCTCTTCTGGAGACGGAGGAGTGGAGGAAGTCCGTGATGAAGACAGTTGAGCCTCACTTTGATTAGCTCGTCTAGGTGGTGATTTGCTGGTCCCTTCTCCAGTAGCCACATCTACTTGCTTACCAGTACTCTTACTTTTCCTAGTAACCGGCATTTTTGCTATAATGAAAACAATTTAAAGGTTAGATACGATAAACCTATAACATTGGCTCTATTGCACGATCTAAGAGATGAAGAAAAAGAGACAACTCCTAAATGTCCCGTAGCCTCCTGTTTATAGATGTGGTGCACAACACACCCATAAGCAAGACTCTACATAGACACGGCTTTGTAGACTCCCTAGGATGACCTGCTCTGATACCACTTTTGTCACGCCTCAAATTACATTTAGACGGACAGGCACTCGATGCCCTAAAGGCCCGAGAGAACCAACTTATAACCTGTGATTCATCATGCATATAACTATGACAATTAAGAAGCTTTGACTATAGATAAGCTGCCTGAATAACAAGACCAACATAGATAGGCCCAAAACTTATGTACACGATCTGGCCATTGAGGCCACAACTGTTAAGAGCAAAGACATAACTAAGTTTTACTTTAACATTGGTCTACAAAGCCTCTACAAGATAGACAAACTTAGTTTAGGTCGGGACAGGGCCCCGCCTTACCCTTAACTATACAATACCCAAAATATATACCAAAGACTCGGTAAAGCCCCGAATCAACCTGGAGCTCACCAACAGCAGCCGAGTGTCCTGTGCTCCTACTGGGGAGGTCTACTAGCCAGAGTACATGTGCCTGCGGCATGAAATGCAGCGTCCCCATGAGGGACGTCAGTACGAGAGAATGTACTGAATATGTAAGGCATAAAGTAAACCATATGTAAACAAGAGCTCAAATAGAATAAGGTATCAGTGCATAAACATGTAAATAAGAACAGAAGATCACATTCGCTTACACTTGCGAAATCATGTATATTACGTTCTTTGGTTACTCTTCTTTGCTTTATGATCATTGTAAGGCATGTAATACACGTGACCAACTGATCAGTGGTAGAAGAGGAGTCCCATGCTAGGCAATTTAACCCCTGGGATGCTGCCCTCATAAATATACAAATTGGGATCGACCCATGCTAGGCTTTTGCCCCTAGGCTGCCACCCATAAGTACACAAATAGGGATCGACCCATGCTAGGCTTTCACCCCTGGGCTGCCACCCACACATATACAGATTACTTCATTTAGTTTCTTTAATCTTTGAGATTGTTACTTTGGTGGTTGTAACCTTTATTGAGCTCAAAACTATGGACCAGTAGTAGAAGACATGTGGACATGCACTTAAGGCAGTAACAATGATATAAGGAACAAACGTAACATCAACGTACTGTTTAGGAGCTTATATGATACAATGAACCTCATTTGGCTTAGAGAATAACTCACAAAGCTTGCTGTTGAAAGTACCTTTACTAGGAAACTCACTTCGTTGGTAACAACACAAATATAAGAGTTCATGCCAAGGAATATGAAACTGAGAAACCTTACATACCTTGTTGTGTAACTCGGATATTACAACGAATTAAGCTTCCCTCTTTCAGATTATTTATCTACAATGAAATACGTGGCAAAACTAGTATTAGTAGCTAGTTAACTAATTTGGGCTACTTGATCCCACTAAATCAGTAACTAGGCAGTAAGCTCGTAATTGATCAAACCAAGAGTGTTCCTTTCACCTCTTCTCTTCTAAACATATCTACATACTGTACGACCTTCTCATAAGGTCCCTTGAAACTCTTCCAACTTCACAACATATACCAAATAACATACAAAGGTGTGCAGGCAGCAAGTTAACATAACACCCAATTAAGTGGTGTATTACCACACCCTCCTTCCATACTTCAATACAATTTCACACACCCTTTTACAAGTTCAACCAAGCTGTCCCAAATATATACACATAAAACCGCTCCTAAAACAATCCCAAACATCCTTCAACATAATAAGAAAGTATTTTAACTCAAGGATTCCAATCACTACCCCATGGTTCTTGACACAAACACATACAGAATTCTCCATCAAACTTGCATATAAAAAGGGGTAAAAATGGGCAGTAACTTTACCTTAAATTCTGAAAATCTGTCCTTCTAACTTGTACTTCTTCAAGAGCTTGAACTCCCCTTCAACTTAGCTTGAAAAGAGGGAGAATACTTAGGAACCCTAATGGTATTTTATGGCTGCTATGTGAAGCTAAGAGAGAGAGAAAGAAAGAACTTCTAAAATCTGTTTTTTTTCAAGTTAAAATGAGTGAAATGAGCTGGTCTTAACCCCTTTAAAGGGGGGCTGCTTTGGCCGACTTTCCTTGCTCATTTTGAGCCACAAAATGTCAAGAAGGTGATACACCTACTTGGCCATTTTACATGGGCTTTGTTGGACTTAACCTTATTGGGCCTTGGCTGCCAATTCATTCCCTTTCTTTCACTTCTTTGGGCCAGAATTTATTCAAGTGGGTGATGGGTGTACTTGGCCCTCTAAGCTAGTCAAAATAGTCTTAGTAGGTGATGCACCTACCTAGTTCTTTAGGCTGGTCAATAAGTCAAAGTAGGTGATGCACCTACTTGTCACCTACTAGCTTAGTTAAGTCAAGCAAGCAGCTCTCTTATTTTATTCTATTTTCTAATTTCTAATCCCTTTTGCTTTAACTTAACACTTCACCCTAAATATTTACTCAAATACAACCTTACCATCTCGAGTTTAAATACTTTTGTCGAGGTTAACTTGGCCGTTTACGTGCTGAACTGAATGGGGCATTACAGCACCTCCCAATACATATTAAACTATCACTGCTCATATAAGAAACTCGGTCCCTCACCTATATGACAAGGCTATATCAAGTGATATATGAATAGGACTAGTATATGCGGAATACGGGATGTTACAGTTTTCCCTTGCATTTGTGAACCAAATTGTCACGACCCAATTTCTCAGGTCATGATGGCACCTACAATCCCCACAGTAGGCGAACCAATTTCCATAGCCCAGAACGATTAGAAATGGGCTAATACCTAACCAAAACGCACAATAAACAGATATAAGTGAAAGCCAAATATAAAGGTAGACAAAGCGGAAGCAATAACCTGAATATATAAAAAATGAAACTACACCAACCCCAAGACTTGGTATTGACACTACAGAAGCTTCTAATAGAATACAAGTGCATGAAGTAACAAAATGATAAGTACAACTGTCTCCGAATATACAAAGAGTAACAGTACAAAATATGAGATGTGATCAAACCCCGACCGTCAGGCGCTCACCCTAGTCTCAAATGTCCAAAAGCTTTACGAGGCTCCAACACGATAAAAAGTGAAAGCTCAACTAATATCTATACCAGAAAGATGCAGAAGTGTAGTATGAGCACCAAGACAACGGGTACTCAGTAGGCATCATCGGCCGATTGAGCGCATATAAGATATAAAATAGCAAGTAGCAGATAGCAAGAAAGTAGTCACCGAAGCAATAGAGAAAGCAGAAGAAACTAGCATGAAGAATAGACAACCAAGAGTTATAATCATACAATGATAGTGCAGAAGATATACATAACACATAAACACAGGTGTAAGAAAGAAGGATGCACCTGGGATCCTTGCAACAATAGTATAAATAAAGAGAGAGAGAATCAGGAACATGGAGGTATACCGGTAACCTCAAGTAAGAAGGGAAAGAAGGAAAGCAACCCAACATAATCAACTAGAAGCCATTAAAGTAACGAAAACATACTAAAACACCAACTCTCAAGATAAGCATGAACCGGGATCCATTTCATAATTTGCAACCTAGAATGGAATAACTAAACCACCAGAACTAAGAGTTCTACTTAGAATCAAGATAAGGAACAACGTCCGATAAATCACAACCGCTCAGGATGACACACGACGGAGCCTCAAAGATATAGGAATCACTAGCCCCTCAATACTCAAACCCAAACTCGAAGCCTTAACAGGTTAAAAACTTACCAATTCTCAAGAACCAAGGACCATAACTAGATATATGAAACGATAGGAGTAATATAATCTACCTACAGTCCCAATGGCCACCCATATAACTGAGGAATGCAATCAAGTGAAAATAAACCCTCTGGCCGCCCATACAACTGGAGCGTACACTGAACACACAGGAAACAAGGGTGGAATCCGAGTGATATGCATGATGATGATAATAATGGAACAGATAATAGTAACTCTGTATGCACCTCCCCTGGTACTCCGGCAGGAGGACCCATGGTGGGACATGCCCGCTATATCTCACCCTACGATGTATATCCCTCCTCCAACACTCTCGTCCCTTTGGCAAGGTCCTGTAACGGAGGGCCTATAGAGGTCCCTAACCACATGCAGTAATGAAGTGTGAAGTGTGAAGTGTTTGAAAAGGTTGAAGATTCTGACCAGAGATGCGGTGGCCAAGCGACACGCACAGGCCGAGGTATGAACCGCACTTTCTTCGCACAAGATCATGAAGTCACTGAAGAGTCTGTCACGAGGTGCGGTCGCTATGCAACGCGCACATCCTGAGGTGTGAACTGCACCCCCTTTGCACGGAGCTCCCAAGTCTAGCTGAAGTCACTGGTTCAATCGGAGGCAGTGTGCAATGCGCACTTCATAACGTGCAAACCGCACGTTGCGCCACACACCTCTCGAAGGGCATTTTTGTCCTAATTTTTAGTGATGTTTTGGGAAACTATAAAAGGCCTATTCAGGCATAATTGTAAATAACATTTATCATTCTGAATATTTTGAAGAGTTTTTAGCTTAGAGACCAAGTTTTTCACCTCCATTGAGAAGAGGGTTTCAATCTAATTCTCTTGGTTAACAATTATGTACTCAAATTGAATCTAGAACTTGAGATTCAGCTCTAATAGAAGGGATTTTGAATTACACAGCTGGTATCTCTTTCTCTCTTACTATGAGTGGCTAAAATCTCTTGTCTAGGGGTGCATTGATTATCAGTGCTTAAGAAATGGGTGTGGGTGTTATATATTCTTGCTTATAATTGCTTAATTGACATGGGTTTAGTAATTTCACCAAGTTTTAATCCTAAAATTGGTGGTTGCAAACATTAATTTACTCTACTTGACTATGTGATTGTTTGAGAAAGGATTTCATAGTTGTGGATGTAAAATTACTAGTGGGAACTTGGGATTTCACTCAGATTTGAGGCTAGGAATAGCTCTTATCGTCGGATTCTCCCATTGAAGAGTTCAAGCTAGAGATAGTATGACTTCCCCAAGCTAGATTGGTTGTTTATTAACCAAACCTATGAGGCTCCAAGTGAGATCATCGGATATAAGATTGTTGATCGAGATATAAGAAAATCTTACCCATGACCAATGTTATTCATGTCATTAAGAAAGAATAGGTATGAATTGATAATCACCCTATCCCATAACCAAAGCCCCATCAGATATGCATCCCTAGTCGTCTAGTCGACTTGATACACCCACTTTAGTTTCATTGCTTTTTAAATTGAATTGTGATTGTAGTGACAACATTCCCAATTCTCCCATCCTTTTACTTGTTATTTTGAGCAATTACTCTCACCTTGAACTCAATCCATTACAATTGACATATAGCTACCCCAAGTCCCTTGGGTATGACCCCGACACTCGTTGGGTTTATAAATTTTATTTTTTTGCACGATCGTTGTGGCCTCCTACTTGGAGAGAACGATTTGAGCATTCATCAGTAGGGAAAGTCATAACCTACCTGTCGTCCGACGAATAGCTGTGGGGACGGCGGCGTCCAGGCTCGAACTGCTCCGGGAAGCTCTAAATCGCGAAACCACTATCAATACAATAATCAATATGTCAAAATAAGACTAACGATACCCATAATGCTATAGAAATAGCTGGGTCAAAATTTGGGTCACCAGCAGGCCCGTGGGCCCCACAACTCAAAATCGAAAATGGAAGAGCACAGCATGATCACCACACTCCTAAGTGTGCATGCTCAGAGTAAGAAGAAATCTAACCAGGGGAAATGGCTTAAAGCATCCAGCCACTTCAAGAACAACTTAAGAATCAAAGGGGATGAATTTAATGCATTTAAGCGAGTAAAACTCACTAATAAAGATGGAGGAATGATCAAGGACAAGAAATTTGCACTCCAACACCAAGCGTTGAGTCAAAACAATGCTTAGATGAGCTTGGAGCCATTATCAATGGAGAAATTTGTTTTATAGAGTGAAGAAGACAAAGTTGGGGACTTATATACTGCCCAGGGGTCCTTCATCGCCATCGCGAAGGGACCCCTCGCGGTCGCGAGGACCACGCTGGCTAGACCATCTCAATCGCGAAAGCTAGCCATGCGGTCGTGAAGAACAAGGGAGGATGGGCTTCATCACAATCGCGACAAGCAATCACGCGATCGCGAAAAATAGGGCACCAGGTGCTTTATCGCGGTCGCGAGGGATGAGGCTCGCGATCGCTATTAAGGCCTAAAGCCTGCACCTCAACAACCAAAAACCTGCAACTTTTGAAAAACTCAATGGGGCACTCCAGGCACAATCGAAACCCGATACTCAAAACCAAAATATGCTACTAGAGTGGAAACGACATTCCATACTCAACGAAATCGATGAAACTTCCATACAAGGTCGTCTCAGAGGAATGTTGACCTAAGTCAACACTAACTAATCCCAACCAAACACCCAAAATAAGCTCGGATCCCCCGGGACCCCAACCAACCAACTACCTAACACAAACTCGGTATTCCGGAGCTAACAGCGCTGACGGAATTTCCATCCGAGGCCGTCTTCTCAAAATGTTGACCAAAGTCAACTGAACAAGCCCAACTGGCCTGAAAACACAGAATGAGAGACAATTCCAAGTTGAAAAGCTCCCGGATCCTGACCAAAGGTCTCACTAGACCAAAGTCCAAACTCCGGAGTTAATGGAACTATCGGAATTCGACTCTGAGCACGTTCACCAAGAATATTGACTGATGTCAATAATTTCAAAAGCTTAAAGCTCTAAAACAAGAAACAACCAAAAAGACCAAACAAATGGCCCAGGCACCAAACTACCAGTCCCAGCATGCTATAAATGACTTGGGACCGCTACAGGTAAACTCTAACAGTACAAGAAAAGTGAAAATGCATAAATGATCGGATGGGTCATTACATCATACACTACTAAAAAGACTTTCATCCTCGAAGGTCAGGAAAGAAGGAAAGACTAGAGATTAAAAGAACAGCGGATACAAAACCTGCACTACTCTCTCAGACAACCTCTCAGACAACCCGGGTAGCCTCCTCGATCGGACGGCACCCAACAGAACCAACGAATGCAACCAAGCCTAAAACTCATTACTAGCCAAGCTAGATTCCAAACTCAACTCTAAAACTCCAAAGATCTGCAGACCCAAACTGAACCTCGAGAATCTCAACCGGAAGCACCAACACAACATCGAAACCAGAGAAGCAAGGCTTTCAACACACCAAACTCGGATCTTCCAAACCTCAACCAAGTTCGCTAAAAAAGCCAACAACCAAAACTTTAACTAATGAACCCATTGATCCGCAAAACCCCTTTATTCTGAATCGAACCCTTTTCATCATAAATCGGAAGCTTTATACACAAGTCAAACACCCAAACCATCCTCGAAGCATAAACTGACACACTGGGGATCCATAGTTCCCACTTATACTTTGCCACGAACAAAGTCACCTCTTTTGCTCAAACTTCTTTCAAGACAAGCTATAGTCTACTAGCCCTTGCCATCGAAAGCACTAATCCAAAGCACGTATTCGAAACTGTAGTAGCTTTACTCTAACTGACCACCAACCAAGGATGAATACCTCTGCTAATATCAAACTCGATAACTGAACCCAACTGAACAACCCATTTCAACCTGACTAAAGTTGCACACCAGGGTTAGGAAAGGCATGTATGAATACCCTATGTTGACGGAGAAACTTCCAAACTGTAGAACGAATCCAACTTTGATGCACTGTGTCAAATCTGAATCAACTGGAAGCAAATGAACCACGGCAACTTGCCCAACAGACCCAAACCAACCAAGATTTTGCAAGTAGTGTTGTAAGTCTACCGCAAATTCCATAGTCATTAGCTAATCTCCCAACTCTAAGAAACACTACTGCTACTCTGAATGCTTGAACACCATTCAAATTTTAAATTGCCTTACTAATCTCACCTCGGAAGGAGTCCACCATCCCACGAATATCAAGTCAAAACACCCTGAAGGAAAAGAAGAGGTGCCTGGGGTTCAAAGTCGCCATCTATATATAGAATTTCTGCATATACCCTCAACTCACCCTTTTGGTTCGAATCAATCGCTCTACCGTATCAGCATACAAACCACCATCTCTGAAGCATATCATGCACCAAACTTCTAGTCCATAATGGCCGAGTCTAACAAACACTGGAATCCTACATAAAAGACAAACCCAGAGGACCCAACTAAACAAGCATTCAAACTCTCGGCAAATGAATGGTGACAACCAGTCTCTAAGTATCAACTCAAAATAGCCTGGCTAGCCTCAACCCGCACAACCTAATCACATAAAACATACACCACTGCTGAACCTCAAACTTACACCGCTGAGTGTATCCAACCATGAAAGAAGGAACCTCGTACTATCTAGAATACCACCGAAATCTGGAATGTCCAGCCTAACTCAAAGGTTAGCCAAGGACTAAGTGTCCAAGCCCAATGATCACTGCACAACTCAAATGGGGAATCTAAGTTGTCTGAACTCATTGCCTTCAAACCCAAGAAGCTGCAACCGAGAAAAACCAACCACGAACCATCTGGAGTAGTTTGCCAACCCACGATTCTGAAACTCAGCCTCAATTGCTGATCAATTCCTCTGTCAAAACCCATAAGTAGACTCATCCACCATCGAAGAACACTAATAGAGCTGGAGCCAACTAGGCCATGAATACACAATTTGCCCACTCCGTAGATGCTACTGAAGCTTGAACCAATTGAAGGAAAATCTACTGCAATCTGTAGATGGTCGAATCAAGTCACCAACCCATAACCCAAAGCAATCTCTCAGTCGTCACCTCAGTCAACTACTAAAACACACCAGCATGAACAAAGAGTCATCTCCCTCCTTTTTCAACTAAACCAAACCCTTCGTTAGCGTATACTGAACCTTACAAATCCCTTCTAAAATAAGAACCTAGAGCCATTCCCTTATCTCCCAAACTTACATTGTCAAAACTCAACAAGGCAGGAGAAAAAAATGCGCCAGATACCCGACTCACCCAGAATGCTACGAATACATCTGAACCACGAGGCTATGGTCAACACTTAGTCAAAAATGCTAAAGCCAAACTCAATTACAATACTGATATAAAAGCTCAACCAGAGGGCTACGATCAAAATTCATTCAACTGAAACTGGGGAAAATGATAAGACAACCCAACTGGACAAGAAACTGAGGGAGACTATGGGAATAACCCACATACCTGCCAACCTCCAAAACCAACCAAACAAAGTGGGTCGATTCTAATCACCCAAAAAACAAAACCAATCTATGCACGCTAGCATAACTGACACCTCTCAACGTAAGATAAAGCTCAAACTCTGGCACAACTACCGATAACACCAAACCAACATAAGAACTTCTAGAAAATGCTAGGAAATGGCCTAGGCAACAACCATCTAGGACCTCTCAAGAGGGAAGACTCAACACAAGCCTAGAGTCACAATTGAACTGGAGCAAAACCAACTAGAAAAGATACTAACAAGAGATACCCACGAGCTACAACTCTGGGTAAACACCTCACAAGGATAACTCACCCCATCCACTACTAAGGAATAACCTACCAAGAAAACAATGTATAGACACTACAATTCAAGTAGCCAAATAACTAACAAGTAGCAGATAGGCATATAAGCAAATAAACGACAGAAGGGATAGAATCGTGGTGCGAACAATACTATCACAAGTAGAAGGTAACAAAAGCCTTACCTAGAGAAACAATGTCAGGAACCTCTACCTTGGGCCCACAAAGAGGGGCATATATTGACGGGGTTTAACACTGCATGGAGTAGTCAAAGCTGAAGGCTCTGTCATCCCTCGACGGGGATAGTCTCAAGAATAATGACCAATCACCCTACAACTATAGAAACCCAAAGAAGCCCTACTCTGACGTATGGTGCATGTCAACTCCGAATGGATGCCTGAACTACCATAGCACTGCTAGCTATCCTGACTCTGCTGACTATAAAGTGGGACTATGGGGCAATTCCTAACTAAGTGTCCACGCTCCCTGCATCGATAACAAACTTTACCAAGTGGAGACTGATGGGATGATCCCACTGGGCCTGACCGGCCATCATGTCCTGCACACTCTAAGGGAAAATCTTGAAGAATATGATCCATACCCTTCCTACTCTGCTCAACATATCCTGTAACAACACCCTCTAAAACTTGTGGAGTAAATAAAACTTGCCGGGTAGATAAGAAGCAATAGAACCTATCTCTGGTGGAGAACCCCATACCTTAAGCCTGAGAACCTTGAGAACTATCCTGGCGACAATGTTTCTTAGCACTACCTCCATAGGCCTCATGGTATAAACCCTCAATAGCCCAAGCATGATCCACTACCTGAAGGAAAGTCATCCTAACTGTAACTAAATGCTCGATCGCCAGATGAAGCGGTGAAATCAAACCTCCAACAAAGCTTTGAACTCTATCAAACTCTGATGGCACACTCCTAGAAGTACGCTTAACCATCTCGTGAAATCTTGCCTCATAGTCCAATACCGATATACAACCCTGCTGAAGAACTGGAAGATCAACCCTAATTGAAGCACCACTTGTAGAATCGGGTACTGAAACACCCATCGGAGGACTCAGAGTTCTAGCCACGGTGCCCTGAAGAACTGGAGAAGCTATAAATCCAATCGGAGGCTGGGCTGATCCTACACCCCCTATCTAGTGCAGTAAACTCTCACTCTGAAGCCCTGGCGGTAACGGTAGCACTGAAGCAATAGGCACAGAAGCTTCGACATCACCCGTTGTCAAACTCATCTTAGTTATCTAAGAAAGAATGAAACAACCGAAGTTTTTAGAAGTAAATAAATCCTGGAACGCATGATATGGAGCCAAGAAGATGAAACATTTCCTAACAATGCCCTGTAGCCTCCCGCAGATATGATACGGATGTCATCGTACCGATCCGTGAGACTCTACGTAGACACTTGCTTCTGTACCATGACACCGATGAACCTAGAGCTCTGATACCAAGCTATCACGACCTGATTTCTCAGGTCATGTTGGCACCTACAATCCCCTCAGTAGGCAAACCAATTCCCGTAGCCCGGAATGATTAGTAATGGGGTACTACCTAACCAACAACAACAACATACCCAGTGTATTCCCACAATGTGGGGGGTACTACCTAACCAAAACGCATAATAAATAGAAATAAGTGGAAGTCAAATATAAAGGTAGACAAAGCGAAAGCAATAATCTGAATATATACAAAATAAAACTACACCAACCCCAAGACTTGGTATCGACTATACAGAAGCTTAATAAATACAAGTTCTAGAAGTAACAAAATGATAAGTACAACTGTTTCTGAATATACAAAGAGTAACAGTACAAAAGAGGAGATGTGGTCAAACCCTGACCGCCAGGCGCTCACCCTAGTCTTGAATGTCCAAAAGCTGCACGAGTCTCCAACATAATCAACGGTGAAAGCTCAACTAATATATGTACCAGAAAGATGCAGAATTGTAGTATGAGCACTAAGACAATGGGTACTCAATAGGCATCATCGGCTGACTAAGCGCATATAAGATATAAAATAGTAAGTAGAAGATAGAAAGAAAGTAGTCACCAAAGCAATAGAGAAAGGACAAGGAACTAGCACGGAGAATAGACAACCAAGAGTTATAAAAATACAATGCTAGCACAGAAGATATAAATAACACATAAACACAGGTGTAAGAAAGAAGGACGCACTTGGAATCCTTGCAACAATAGTATAAATAAAGAGAGAGAATCAAAAACATGGTGGTATACCGGTAATCTCAAGTAAGAAGGGAAAGAAGGAAAGCAACCCAACATAATCAACTAAAAGCCATAAAAGTAATGAAAACATACTAAAACACCAACTCTCCAGATAAGCATGAACTGGGATCCATCTCACAATTTACAACCTAGAATGGAATAACTAAACCACCAGAACCAAGAGTTCTACTCAGAATCAAGATAAGGAACAACGTTTGATAAATCACAACTGCTCAGGAGGACACAAAATGGAGCCTCAAAGATATAGGACTCACTAGCCCCTTAATACTCAAACCCAAACTCGGAGCCTCAACAGGCTAAAAACTTACCAGTTCTCAAGAACCAAGGATCCTAACTAGCACTATGAATTGATAGGAGTAATATAATCTACCTACAGTCCCAACGGCCCCATACAACTGAGGAACGCAATCAAGTGAAAACAAACCCTCTGGCATCCCATACAACCAGAGCGTACACTGAACACACAACAAACAAGGGTGGAATCCGAGTGATATGCATGATGATGATAATGATGGAATTGATAATAGTAACTCTATTTGCACCTCCCCCGATACTCTGGTAGAAGGACCCATGTTTGTACGTGCCCACTATACCTCATCCTACGTCGTATACCCCTCCTCCAGCATACTCGGACCTTTGGCTAGGTCCTAGAATGGAGGGCCCGTGGAGGTCCCTGACCACATACAGTAACAAATGCAAAATCTCATAGAATCAGAACCTCAAAGTATATGCCTGGAATTGAACCGGGTCTAAAATGGTAGTAGTAATATCAAAAGACCCTCTCAAAAGGTGCCTGAAGTATACTCGAGTCTAAATCAATGATAAAAGTCTCAATAACCCTCTCGAAAGGTGCCCAAAGCATATCCGAGTCTAAATCAGTAATAAAAATTAAGTCTAGTGCTTTGCCAAGCCAAGCCTAGTATCATTAGGAAATCAAGTCTAGTTCTCTGCCCAGCCGAGCCTAGTATCAGTAGGAAATCAAGTGTGAAATCATCCAAATCCTGTTTTATCATCATTTATACTGAAAATGGGTCAGTGGGGCCATGCACGGTTTAGAAAGTCATGTATAGTAAGCCTAAAGTGTTTCGTTTCTCACAAGTGTGGATGGAAAGTTCCTTAGGTGTTTATGGCGAAAATTAGAATGGACGATAGTGAGTTGTTCGAGGAAAAACAAAGGTTTAAGTGTGGGGTGGTGATGTTGGGCATATTTATATGCTCGTTTATCATATTTTACCCATGTTTACCTTATGTTCGAGAGCATTACTTACTAAATATTGTGTGTTTTGAGTGGATTTGCTATATGTTGTACTAAGACACATGATTAGATATTTGCATGTGAAATGACATGGGAAATGACCATAGAAAGACGAAATGGAGGAGTAAAGCATGGAAGTGATGTAGTGGAATGCTCGGGAGCAAACAAGGAAGTAAAAATAGTCCGGGAGCAGCCTGGCGCAAGCCTAGCGTGGTGCCCCAGGCCTAAAACTACCACAGCGAGTACTTGGAGTGATACAGGCGCAGCGCGCCAAGGAGAAACCCAGGCAGGAGCATTGTTGGCGCAGCGCGCTAACGACTAAACTACCGGAGGATGAGCCTGGCGCAGCAAGGGCGTGACGCGCCAGCAAGGAAACAACTGGCAGCCCATCTGGGTGCGATACAAGCACGGCGTGCTAGGCGCCATCCCGACAGATTTTTCTGCTTTTTCTATTTCTATTTCAAGAAGGAAAAGGGGTTATTTCCCAAACCCTATAAATAGAACCTTGTACATTTTTTGAAGGGTTCCGTCATATGTTTGGAGAGTAAGAGGCAAGAATAGATTTCATCATTAGGTTTCTTTTCTTTTTCCTTTTCTTAGTCATATCTTGGATGAAAACAATATATCTTTGTTCTTCGTTATAGTATGAGTGGCTAAGAACCCTTGTTCTGGCGTTACAGCTACAAACGCATGACTATCTAGTATTGAATTTGGATTGATTGTTCATTTGCCATTATTAGTTGTTCTTATATTCCTGTTTTAGTATTTTGATGCTTGGCCACCATTAAGATAAACCTATAACCTTGTTGTGAACTCGAGAGAAGAATCAACAAGGTAGATCAAGGAATATAAGGAGCAAGACCTCTCTTTTGTAACGTAAAGGGTAGGTTTGCGACTAGGATAGAGATATACCCAGAACGCCTTGTTTGGTTCATACGGGAAGAAATATAAATGCTTTTAAAATAAGATGTCACATCCCTGCTTAACGATGTAGTTGTGATGCTATTTTGAATAGGCAACTAGAGGCTCGAGAGACCATAGTTATAATATCAACCCCGAAATCAACAACTAGGTGAACGAACAAGTCAATTCAAGTGATTACTACTTAAGTTTGCGTAATAAAGCTGTAACCCTGGAATTCTCTCTAAACTTGGAATCAATACAATTATTATTTGCTTGCATTTTATTCTGTCAATTTATTTTAATTACTCAATCACTACAAAACCACACTCTTATTAATTTCATACTTGTTTATTTTAGCTGTGTACGAATAAGGTGGAATATTTGCTAAGTCATAAATCTCTTGGGTACGATATCCGGACTAACCAGTTCTTATTACTTGGATGACCACGTACACTTGTGTGTGAGCGGAAATCACCTAACATGGGACATAGCAGAGTTTATATCTCGGTGCTTGAACTGTCAGCAGGTTAAGTTCGAGCACATGAGACTGGGTGGATTTATGCATCTACTTCCTATTCCTGAGTAGAAGTGGGAAGGTATTACCATGGACTTCGTTATTGGTTTGCCTCATACTTCTCAGGAGTTTGATTCCATTTGGGTGATCATTTATAGGCTGACCAAGTCAGCACATTTCTTGCCAATTCAGACTTCTTATGATGCAGAGAGGTTAGCCCAGATCTACCTTCGTGAGATTGATCAGTTGCACGGGGTCCCAACTTCTATCATTTCAGATCGTAGCACTCAGTTCACATCTCAGTTCTGGAGGGCGATTCAGCGAGATTTGGGTACAGAGGTTCAGCTTAGTACTACTTTCCACCCTCAGACAGATGGCCAGTCCTAGAGGACTATTCAAGTCCTGGAAGACATGCTTCGGGTTTGTGTTCTTGACTCTGGAGGTTCATGGGGTCAGTTTGTGCCTTTGGTCGAGTTTGCTTATAATAATAGCTTTCATTCGAGCATCGAGATGGCACCTTTCGAGGCCTTGTATGATAGGCATTGTAGATCACCGATTGGTTGGTTTGATGGGTTAGAGTCCAGGCCGTAGAGTACAGACTTGCTTAAAGATTCCTTGGACCGAGTCTGTTTGATTCAGGATAGACTTAGAGAAGCCCAGAGTAGGCAGAAGAGCTACGCTAATCATAGACTTCCTGCCTTGGAGTTCAGTGTTGGTGACTTGGTTTTCCTTCGAGTATCGCCCGTGAAGGGCGTGATGAGATTTGGTCAACGGGGCAAGCTTAACCCCAGGTTTATTGGGCCATTTGAGATTCTACAGAGGGTTGGTAGTGTTTCCTACATGCTACCTTTGCCTCTGATGTTTTCAGCTGTTCATCTAATTTTTCATGTCTCGATGTTGCGCCGGTATATCCTAGATGAGTCTCATATATCGCATTGGGATTCGGTTCAGTTGGATGAGAGTTTATCTTTTTTGAAGAGACGATAGCTATTCTGGCCATATATATAAGGAGATTGAGATCTAGGGAGATTCTAGTTGTGAAAGTTCAGTGGATACATCATCCGATCGAGGAGGCTACTTGGGAGACCAAGAGTGAGTTGCGTGCTTAGTATTCGCAGTTATTTGAGCCTTCAGGTACTCCCTTCTTCTTGACTTTCGAGGACGAAAATCTTTTTAGTAGTGGATGTTGTGATGACCCTTCTGTTCATCTTCATGTTTACGCATTCATTGTACTATTAGAACTTTCCTGTAACAGCCCCAAGTCATTTATGGCTTGCTGGGACCGGTAGTTCGGTACCCTGGTCGTTCGTTTAGGTGTTTTGTCCGTTTGCATGTTTTAAAGCTTTAACTTAGAATATCATTGACTTTAGTCAACATTCTTAGCTAACATGCTCGAAATTGAATTCTGACAGTTCCATTAGCTTTGTAGCATTGAGTTTGGTCTGGTTGGACCTTCAGTTGAGGCTTGAGAACTTTAAGTGTGGATTTTGTGTTGTTTTCTCTGTGTTTAGGCCATTTGGAGTTGAAAGTGTAACTTTGAGTGATTATTGGTTTTTGAATATCGATTTTTGATCATGCCCAGAACACCCCATGGAAATTCCTAGTAAAACTGGTTTTAGTGGAGTTACAGTCCTTCAGTGTCAACGGCGCCCAGGCAGCCGATCGCGCTAGCCTGTGGCCGGGCCTTGTGCGCGATGGCGCCAAGACAACACTGATGGTGCCCAGGCCAGTACCTACCTGCCAGCACCAATGGAGCCCCTCGCGCATGATCGCGCCTTAGTGCGGGCCTCCCTTGTGCGTGATGGTACTGGTGTAGCGCCAATGGCGCTGACTAGCGACCAGCAGCTATTTAAGTACTCTTCTTCATTTTTCCAGCCATTTTCTCTCAACTTTTCTCACTCTAAAACATTTATACTATCTACCAAATTGCTCCAATACCAGTTCTAACCTTTTGGAAATTGTTGTTCATCATAAATCTGTGCTTCTTTGTCTCTTGGTAAGTCATCTTCCCCAACTTGCTTCTTTTTTGTTTTCTCTAAAATCCACCATTGTTGCTAAATTCCAAAAGCTTGAAAATTGTTGTAGTGGCTGCCTAATAGATCTTGCATGTTCGTGGGTTTGGAGAATTATCTGTCTAGGCTTAAATTCTATCTTTGGGGTAAGTAATCCTTGCCTAATTTTCGATTATCGTTCTTAAATTCCAACTTAAATCCTCTCTTGAGCGGGTTGTTTTGGCGCCCTTCCCTTGGCCAATTGTGCTCAATTTTGGAGCATGTTTTCATGGCATTGTTGTGGTCATCGTTCTCCTTTCCGATTTTGGTTTCGGGTTATGGGTCCCGTGGCCTCGCTTTTGACCCAGATTTTGGCCTGACTACAATTATAGCATTATGGGTATTGTTAGACTCATTTTAATGTTTTATTTATGTTTTTGCTAGTTTGATTATCGTTTGGGGTTTCTCAGAGCAATTTGGGCTTGGATTTCGTTGTCTCAGCAACTTGTCATCGTACGATAGGTAGGTTACGATCTAAACTCTCTAGACTTAGCATATATCGGATAAAATTGTACTAGCTGGCATCCTTGGGTTGGGTTATTAGGTTGGTACCACAAACCTTGACCGCTTTCCATGCTTTGTCTCGTTTCTTTCCTCTGTTGTGTGTAGTATTCCCCATAGTTGATATTATCACCCTTATGGTCCCGTATGGCCTAGTTTTGACTTTGGACCATAAATAGTGGGTTATTCGAGGGTGCTCGTGAGTCCAAGGCATCATTATCATGATATTATGTTGGCTATCTGTGTTGTAGAGCGATTGGAGCCTGTGCAGGGCCGATAGGTTGATTGTGAGCTGCTAGGCAGCTATTTGGGTTTGATCATATCATTTCCATTCATATAAAGAGGATTTATCCATGTTTTTCTATGGTTTTGGCTTCGGGCCGACTAGTGCTGGATTTCTAAACCTTGCATGGCCCGTGGGGCTTATTTTTTGTGGAAATGATTTAAAAAGAGATTTGGTGTCGTTTTAATGGGTCTTCTTAGGGTAAGGGAGAGTTAAAGGGTATTTTATCACTAGTTCCACTTATACTAGACTCGACGGGGTTCGAGCGCTAGACTTGTTTTACTACAACTTCTGAGGTGATCCTAGACTCGGCGGGGCTGGATGCTAGGACTTTTTGACTTACTGATTTAGACCTGGATACTCTCCGACAGCTTTACTTGGGGTTATTGAGATTGAGGGGCATCTAGTATGTTGGTCGGAGGCCTCTATGGAACTTGTCATTCCCAACCAGAGGCTACGAGTTGTGGGTGCCAGAGGGGGGTATACGGTGTAGTAGGGGTATACGGGTGTGACCTTCCATGGATCCTGTATTCTGGGCCTTATAGGTCGCTGGAAACAGGTAACATAAGGTACTACTATCACTCTTGACTTAGCATGGCATCATATCATTCATCTGTGTGAGGTTTCACCCTCGTTTGCTATTTGTTAAGTGTACGCTCCAGTAGTATAGGATGCCGGAGGGTTTTTTTCACTTGATTGTGTTCCTCGATTATATGGGCGGCCAGGGGACTGTAGGTAGACTCTTGTTACTTTATCTCAGTATTATCCCCTGCTACGGTTATAATTATGAGGTTGTATACTGCTAAGTTGTTAGTTTTTGGAGTTGAGATTGGTATGATTGGTTTGTTTATTGGTTCCTATTTTCTGAGCATGTCTATCTTTACTCTCCTCTTCCTTCCCTTGTACTTGAGATTATCGATATACCATCCACTTTTGAAACTTATTGTGTATATACTGTTATTATAAGGATCCCAGGTGTGTCATTTCTTACTTTCACCTGTGCCGGTTGTGTATATATTCTACCTGCTAGTCTTGTGTGTTATTTCTGTTGTCTTCCCTCTGGGCTAGCTCCTATGTACCTTTTCGTAGATTTCCGTGACTACTTGCTTGTATTCTGTCTGTTACTACACTTTTATCTTATATGTGCCCAGTCGGCCTATGATACCTACT
>QJPP01005927.1:0-27866 GCA_003996215.1 Jaltomata sinuosa | reverse complement strand
ACTACAGACGGTTCGTTGGGATTTTCTTCCAATAGCAGCACCCTGGACTATGCTGACTAGGAAGGATGTCCCATTTCAGTGGTCGGATCAATGTGAGGATAGCTTCCAGAGGCTTAAGGCCTTATTGACTTCAGCTCCAGTGTTGACTTTGCCGGTTGAGGGTCAGAGCTTCTCCGTGTATTGTGATGCTTCTGGGTTGGTCTTGGTTGTGTGTTGATGCAGCAGGGACGAGTAATAGCATTGCATACGCGCAGCTTGAAGGTTCACGAGCGCAACTACCCAACTCATGACTTAGAGTTGGCGGCAGTAGTTTTCGCGCTCAAGATCTGGAGGCATTACCTATATGGAGTTCACTGTGAGATCTTCACCGATCACTGTAGTCTTCAGTATATCACGAGTCAGCGAGAGTTGAACTCGAGAAAGAGGAGATGGGTCGAGTTACTGAAGGACTATGACTTCACTATTCTGTATCATCCGGGCAAAGCAAACGTGGTAGCGGATGCCTTGAGCCGGAAGGCAGTGAGTATGGGTAGCCTAGCTTCTCTTTCAGTTTCAAAGCGGCCGTTGGCCTTGGACATCCAGTCCTTGGCTAACCGTTTGGTTAGGCTTGACTTGTCGGATCCTAGCAGAGTTCTGCCAGTATTGAGGTTCGTTCTACTTTGGTTGATCAGATTCAGAGCCGTCAGTTTGAGGATCAGCAGTTGAGTGACCTTCGTGACCGGGTTATTCAGGGTGAGACCAGTCGGGCTACTCTAGATTCAGATGGGGTTCTGAGGTTTGATAGTCGCCTTTGTGTTCCGAGGATTAGTGATTTGATTCAGTTGATACTTCATGAGGCACATTGTACTAGATACTCCATTCACCCTGGCAAAGCAAAGATGTATAGAGACTTGAGACAACTTTACTGGTGGAGTGGTATGAAGCGGGATATAGCGGATTTCGTATCTCGGTGCTTGAACTGTCAGCAGGTTAAGTTCGAGCACATGAGACCTGGTGGTTTGATGCAGCGACTTCCCATTCCTGAGTGGAAGTGGGAAGGGATTACTATGGACTTTGTTGTTGGTTTGCCTCGTACTTCTCATGGGTTTGATTCCATATGGGTGATTGTTGATAGGCTGACTAAGTCGGCACATTTCTTGCCGGTTCAGACTTCTTATGGCGCAGAGAGGTTAGCTCAGATCTACCTTCGTGAGATCGTTCGGTTGCATGGGGTCCCAGCTTCTATTATTTCAGATCGCGGCACTCAGTTCACATCTCAGTTCTGGAGGGCTATTCAGCGAGATTTGGGTACAGAGGTTCATCTTAGTACCGCTTTCCACCCTCAGACAGATGGCCAGTCCGAGAGGACCATTCAGATTTTGGAGGACATGCTTCGAGCCTGTGTTCTTGACTTTGGAGGTTCTTGGGATCAGTTTGTTCCCTTGGCAGAGTTTGCTTATAATAACAGCTTCCATTCGAGTATTGGCATGGCACCTTTTGAGGCGTTGTATGGCAGGCGTTGCAGATCACCGGTAGGTTGGTTTGACGGTTTTAGTGCTGGGCCACAGAGCACAGATTTGCTTCGAGATTCCTTAGACCGAGTCCGAGTGATTCAGGACAGACTTCGGGCAGCTCAGAGCAGGCAGAAGAGTTATGTTGATCGTAGGCTTCGTGCCTTGGAGTTTAGTGTCGGTGACTTGGTGTTTCTCCGTGTATCGCCCATGAAGGGCGTGATGAGATTTGGTAGGCGGGGCAAGCTCATTACTTTCAATTGCCAAAGGCAATTCTGAAGCCTCTTCTTATATTTGCTTGCATACGTATTCACGTTAGTAAGGAATCCTTTTCCTAGTCAAGTTATTCAAGCCCTAGTTCAAGTTTGATTTCGTTTCGGAGCTTCTTTTCGGAGAGGTTCGAGCTTGTCATCGGACGACAGGTAGGTTACGGTTTATTTTCCCTAGACTCCATATATATAGAATAAAATTGTATTAATGGGCATCCTTGGGTTGGATTATTAGGTTGGCACCACAGACCTCGACCGCTTTATTCATGTTCGCCTACTTTTGTTCCTCCGTTGCTTGTAGTATTTACCATTATATTTTATTTACCCTTGTGGTCCTGTGAGGCCTTGTTGACTCTGGAACATAGAAGGTGGAATTTTGGGAATGTCCGCGAGTCCCGGGCATAGAATTATCCTTCTAGGCTGGTTATGCTTGCGTAGTAGCTGTGGGCCTGTGCAGGGTCGATAGGTTGATTGTGAGCTGCGGGGCAGCTATTGTGTGTGATCATACCATTTCCATGCATATAAAGAGGTTTTATCCATGTTTTATCGTGGTTTTGGCTTCGGGCCTACTGGCACTGTTTCTAAACCTTGCATGGCCCGGGGGGCCCGTTTTTGATGGAAATGATTTGGAAATGGTTGATTTGACTTGTGAGTATTCTTGGGTAAAAGAAAGTAAAATTATGTTTTAAGACACCAGTTTTACTACTACACTAGACTCGGTAGGGCCGGAGTGCTAGTTGAGTTTTCTTGCTACTTGAGATGATTTTTTGTCTCGGTCGGACCGAGCACCTGAGATGACTTTTTACTGTTTAGATACGGTTATGCCCGGGCACCCTTGGAGGGGTTTTTGAGACATTTTCCTACTACTTTAGTCCTGGACAGGGTCTGGGCATTGCATATTCGAGACTGGGTCTCCATCCTGATACCGGACTTGCTTCCGGACGACATGTTCTGATACTGAGTTTTAGTATGGGGTCGGGGATCTCCATGGACCTTGCCATCCGGGCCAGGGGCTACGGGCTGCGTGTGCCGGAGGAGGGGTATACGGTGGAGTAGAGGTATACGGGCAGAGTCCTTCCATGGAACCTACCTGCTGGGCCGGATCGGCGCCGGAGGAGGTACATACAGAGATACCATGCACTTGAGATCTTCATGCATCATATCATTCATTGTTTGAGGCTCCACCCTTGTTTGCTGTTTGCTGATTGTACGCTCCGGTAGTATGGGATGCCGGAGGGTTTGTTTTCACTTGTTTGTGTTCCTCGGTTGTATGGGCGGCCGGGGACTGTAGGTAGACTTTTGCTTTTTACTTACAGAATTGTTCTCTATTATGGATAAGTATGAGATTGGTATGATTAGTTGAGTTTGATTCATGTCTCTGAGCATGCCTATTATTACTCTTTCTCTCTTCTTTTACCACTTGAGGTTACCGTATACCGTCCATTTCGTAAACTTATTTTGTATACACTGTTGTTGCAAGGACCCCAGGTGCGTTATTTCTTACTTTCACCTGTGCCTTTGGTGTGTATATTCTGCTTACTAGCCTCATATGTGGTTCTGTTGATTTCCCTCTGGGCTAGTTCCTGTGTACCTTTCGTTGATTTCTGTGACTACTTGCTTCTATTCTGTCTATTACTGCGCTTTTATCTTATATGTGCCCAGTCGGCCTATGATACCTACTGGGTACCTTATGCTTCGCATTTGGTGCTCACCCCTACCCCATGCATCTTTGGGTGCAGATCCTAGCGTGGGCCATCACCGTTAGGTCGCTGTGATTCGTGCTTGGAGATCTGTTGAGGACTACTTCAGGGCTGAGGGTGAGCTTCTTGGCGATCAAGCTTAGCTTTAGTTTATCTTTTGCTTCATGTACTCTATTACCATTCAGAGACATCTGTATATATAGTTTTGGTTTATTTGCACTCCATGTATGTAGTTTGGCTCTATACTATGATACCAGGTCTTGGGGTTTGGTTTAGTTTTCGCATATGTATATATTTATATCCCTGTTATCTATTTTATTTGTCTTGTTCCCTTATTTTCTAGATAGTAGCCCATTACTAACTGTTCTGGGCTACCGGGATTGGTTCACCTACCGGGGGTTGTAGGTGCCATCATGACCGAGAAATTGGGTCGTGACATAAGCCCTATTTTTTCTTATTACGCACACAAATTCTCTATTCCTAGTTCAATTTATGCGATACAAATGGCTTATAAATGGTGATCAAGCAAAAAAATAATTAAGCTTAAGAAAAAGTAAGTAATCACACGAGCCGTAGCACGATGATAAATATCTTAACAAATTAATTAAAGTTTATACACCAACAATTATAAAGCTTCCATTACCCTATATGAGAAGTTTAACTCCACATAGACATGGAGAAATTACAACAGATCATCTAAAAAAAGATGAAAAATAAATATATAATAGAGAAGAAAAGATTAAATCATTTTTCTCCGGCCTCCACGATGGGTCCTAGCTCTCCCTAGATCAAAACTTATGTAAAATATTTTGCTTAAGATATATTTATAAAGTATAGAAAGGTCTAGGCTTTTAAAAACTAAATCCCAAACAAATCGGGAGAAACTCCATCGTGCTTGTGCCACATTTGCAAAGCAAGGCAGTGGCGCGAGCAACTCTTTCAAAACCAGAGAGCATCGATTTTTTGCGCCACTTGCTGCGCCATTAACTCATAGCAGCTGCTGCCATCAAATAATTCACTTAAGATATATCTTCAATTACTTCCACATGTATCCTTTGATGTTTCTTTTAAAGTGTCAATATGTTTACTCTTTCTTTCCACTGACATTGCATGCACTTGATTTTCTACTTCTCAAAAGATTCCACCTTTTTAACTAAAAATATTAAAGCCTCTCCATTCAACTACTTCTCTTGTGAACTAAAAATATTAAAGCCTCTCCATTCAACTACTTCTCTTGTGTTTGTTCTTTTATTTCATTCTCTTTTCTTTCACTTTTAATTTATTTTCTCTAAATCTCATCATCTTCGCATCTTTTTAATCTTACACAAGAAAAATATAATATTAAGTACTAAATAATATAATATGTACTCAAAAAATAATTAAAAGTATTAAAATATTAGGCAATTAATGACTAAATATATGTATTTTTGGCCTCATATCAACACCCCACACTTAAGACTCTTGCTCTTCCTCGAGCAAGTATTAAATCTCATCTCAATAAATCATACTAGGAACATCACCATTTTGATTGATACAAATAATTAGGCCATACAACAAATCACAACATCAAGTACACTTTGTGATCATTATGCAAGATATACAAACAAACAACAAACCTCTAACCTCCTAACCTCAAAGAAGGACTCTAACTCATCAAATTTAAGCTTTCTCACCTACTCCATCAAAGAAAGCTAATAACATCACCTATCTATCATGAGACAAGTGTCCTCACAAGAACAAAATAATCCATACACTCAATTTAAAGAATGGAATATAAATTAAGGACTTAGCATTAAAGGACAACTCTCGCACTCACAAACGAATTCACATGTATGCACAAAGAACCACAGACTTGCCCATTATGTACATCTCCACTAATTAAGCATGTTCGAATAGAATTAAATAGGACTTTAATGGGTTATAATATTGGATAGGGAACGGGTAGAAAAACTATATAATAATGACTTACACTTTCCTAAATACTTGTATATTTTTTTTACTTCATCACCAATTATTTTTATCTCTTAATTTTTTTTAAATTTTAACTAGTAATTCTCATCATATCAAGAACGTTTCAATCATCATTTTTTTCTTTTGAAGCAATTTTTCTTTCTCTTTTTTTCATGTCACATTCATTCAAAGAGGGACTTTTCATTACTTTGTAGCTATCATTGGTCACCTTTTACACTCAATCATCCCTTTCTTCAGATTTAATAATTTTATCACAGTCTAAAATACAGTGCTCAAGGAAGCAAGGTGTAAAAACTAGGGATTCAAAAAAAGTTGGATCAAGACAAAAATACGGCTACCAAACGAAAGGCTACATGCTCAAAGGGGCTAACTAGTGGTAATAATATCTGAAAAGGCTAAAATTCACCAGACGTATCAAAGACGTATCAAAGAAAGCCTATTATCATCTTGTAAACAAAGCAACACTTTTTATTTCGCTTCAATAACATGCAGGGCAAGTTCTAGACTAAGATGCAAAATATGGAATATTCAATAAATCCTCACCTCTCATGGCACAAGTCTCAATCAAGATGAATCAATTTCACTTCTAAGACATACATGATTCTAGCGAACTACAAAATAAGAATATGCTATGTACAGAATCACTATCTTGAGCCTAGGTGTCAAAAGATTTTCTATTTAATTTGTACTCAAGAACTCACAGAAAAGTACTACTCAAGCTCAATCCTAAATTGTTAGTATCAAACAAGTTAAAAAGTCTTTTTTTTTCTCTCTAAAAAGCCTACTCCTAAAAAAAACTACTATGTTTAAATGGCTCGCCCTCGAAAAAGAATCGAAAAGAAAAAGCAAGGGATGGGCGAAGTATGATTCCACTAAAAAAAATTAAAAAGCTAAAAACTATCCTAACTAAAGAATAAAAGAAAATCTTTTTGTATTTTTAAGCTCTTTTTTTTTTCTTCAATTTTTCATTTACTTAGAAAAAAACAAAAAAAAAACTTAACAACCTATTGCATACATCACCCTTGAAATATATCAAAAGATATTTCACCCCATACTTAAAGTCATGCTTTATTCTCAAAGTAATAAATAAGATAAAAATCGGGTTAGAGATACTCTCTGAGGCCCTCTAGGGCCTAGCTAGCAACATGTTTCTTCATAATGAATCAAAGGGGTGAACGATCCCACACTTAAGCTTAAATCATGCTCCTTAGCTTACAAATTTGAGTACTCAGACTTTCCCAAACCTGTAAAATAAAAATAAAATAAAATATGACACTATAAAAATAAAAATAAGAAGCTACATTATTACAAATTGGGTTGCCTGCCAATAAGCGCCTGATTTTATGTCATGACACGATGCAATCAAGTTCACCACTTTTTCTTTCACTTTGAACTTATAAATTGCACCCCTAACTTTGCATCAAATTTTCTGCTCCATTCAAGGGGCGGTGGTGTAAAAATATGGAAACCAAGTATTATATGTCGCATCTTGCATTTCTTGGCCCTTAAGTGAGGAATGCCATTTTGTCTTTTTAGCATGATAAATTTTAGAATATAAGGGCCTTGTTTTTCATCCTCACACTTCTCCATTGGTTTGGAAGGTTCAATTTTTATGTCACCAACCAAACACAATATCGAAAAGTGCTTTGAATGAGGTCCAACACGCCTCAGTTCTAAAACTTCATTTTGTGCGACATTCTCACTTTTGCACACCTACTCAACATTGACATCCATTGAAAAAGAATAGTTGAATGGTCGGAATTCTCCTTTTTGCTCCATAAGTTTACCAGTATCATTATAAATTTCATATACAGCCTTTATTTCTGAAAGTTCAGTCTTAAACCTTTCTAGGGCTTTCATGCTTTTGTTAATCTGCTTTCGCGTCAGTGTGTTGTGCTCTTGTATTTGTATGATCGAATCACTCGTCTTAGCATGACGTTATACATCCTCCACTTTATTACCCCTATCAACATCATAAATAATGGAAGAATCATAATATGGGCTCGGGGATGGAGAATAAGAGTTAATACGATTATTCCAATGACCATTTAGATGATCACATATGCCACAAAAATTTTCTGCAAAGGATTGGATAGGTGCGCATAACCCACTCTCCAAAAATTTATGACAATTTATATTCAAGTGAGACCCTCCACAGTACATACAAAATATACTAGCAAATAAATACTCATCATTCAAACAATTTCAATTCCAAGATGCCATATCAAAAAGTGTAGAATAATACTAAAAAAATATGTACAAAAATAAAATAATAAGAAAAAAAACTTAAATAGATAAAAAGAAAAAGTCTAATCTAGATAAATAGTTAATTTTTAAGTCCCCAGCAACAACACCAAGAATTTGTTGCGTCCAAATGCATACACAAGTATACGCGATCGTACAAGTAATATAGAATTTTAAGTTCAAATATCGTACCACAGAGACTTGTCGATTAACTATTTACTAAATTAAACTAATGCTAATTATTTATTCAAGCAGAAAAATCTAAATTATATTATGAATTAACTAAACTAAAAAAGAAAAAGAAGTTAACTAATTAATGATCAATTTACCAGATGAAGAACATATTTTTACGTAATCAATGAGATGAAATCGATCTAGGGCTATGGATTCGCTACCAATCATGTTGAGTAATCACTTGAACTGACTTCTGATTTTTTATCGGGTTACTAGTTGCGGGTTGATTTTAACCATATTGAGCATTTTACCAATAACTCTAGGTCTCCTCGACTATTCCTAACACCTATATTCCTATGGTCATCGGTCAATAGTGAGGGGCATGCAATTTCTCTTCCATATCAACTAAGCAAGGATAACGGGTATATTCCTATCCACGTTAGTAAATCGTCCCCCTTTCCTATAAGGTTTACAACCAATCCTTACTTTTTCTTATTACACATGCAAATTCTCTATTCCTAGTTCAATTTATTTGCCACAAATGGTATTTGAATGATGATCAAGCAAACAAATAATTAAGCTCAAGAAAAATTTAAGTAACGAAACGAGCTGTAGTACAACGATAAATATCTTAACAAATCAATTAAAGTTTATATACCAACAATCATGAAGCTATCATAACGCTAGATGAGAAGTTTAACTCTATATAAACATGGAGAGATTACAATAAATCATCTAAAGTAATACGAATATATAAATAAATAATATAAAAGAAAAGATTAAATCAATTTTCTCCGACCTCCACGACGGCTCCTAGCTCTCCCTAGATTAAAAGTTATGTAAAAGATCACGCTTAAGATATATTTATAGAGTATAGAAAATTCTAGACTTTTAAGAACCAAATCCTAAGTAAATCAGGAGAAAATCCACCGAGATTGCGCCACGCTCTCAAGCTTGCGCCACGCTTGCAAAGCAAGTCAGTGGCGTGAGCAACTCTGTCAGAATTAGAGAGCATCATTTTTTTGCGCCACTTGCTGCACCATTAACTCATAGCAACCGCTTCCATCAAATAATTCACTCCAGGTATATCTTCAATTACTTTCACGTGTATCCATTTATGTTTCTCTTAAAGTTTCAATATGTTTACTCTTACTTTCCGCCGATATTGCATGCACTTGATTTCCTACTTCTCAAAAGATTCAACCTCTTTAACTACAAATATTAAAGTCTCTCCATTCAGCTACTTACTCTTGTGTTTGTTCTTTTATTTCATTCTCTCTTTTCTTTCACTTTAATTTATTTTGTCCAAATCTCATCATCTTCACATCATTTTAATCCTACACAAGAAAAATATAATATTAAGTACCAAATAATATAATATGTACTTAAAAGACAACAAAAAGTACTAAAATATGAGACAATTAATGACTAAATATATGTATTTTTTGTCTCACATCAAGGGTTGATAGCCTAATCTGTTGTTAATCCCTTTTTCAATTTATTACCTCTTTGGTCAAGCAAGTCAGAATAACGCGAGTTCTAACATTGACCACCATTAAAAATTAATTAATACGAAGGGAAGAAAAATACTGTCACGATCTAATTTCTAGGTCATGATGGCACCTACAACCCCCTTATAGGTAAACCAATCTCCGTAGCCCAGAATAATTAGTAATGAGCTACTATCTATCAAGCATGCGGAAGAATAGTATATAAAATCGGGAGCAAAGGAACAAGGTAAAAATATAAGCAACATGAATATATATATATATATATATATAAGAAAACTAAGCCATCCCACGTACTGATATCACAGTATAAGAGCCGCTACTACATAACCAGAGTACAAAAGGATCAAAAAGAATATATACATATGTCTCTGAATAACGAGGAGTACATAATATAAAAGACGAGATAACAGCTAAGCCCCGGCCACCAGGAGCTCACCCTCAGTGTTGGATAGTCCAAAATCACCCCACACGAGTCTCCATGAATCATTTGTGGTGGCCCACACTTGGATCTGCACCAGGAAGATGCAGAGTATCGTATGAGCACCAATTACAAAGCAACGGGTACCCAGTAGGCATCATAAGCCGACTGAGCGCCTATAAGATATAAAAGCAGTAATATAGCAGAAATTAAAGAAGTAGTCACAGAAGCAACAAATAAGTACACGAAAGCTAGCATAGAAAGAATACAAGGAGAAAACAATCATGCTTGGCTAACTATTAGAAATATACATCATAGAACACAAGTGAAGGGAAGAAGAACGCACCTGGGGTCCTTGCAATAACAATATAAATAAAGAGAGAGTTCTAGGAAAATAGGCGGTATACCGTTAACCTCAAGTAAAAAGGGAAAAAGGAAAGCAAGTAAACAAACTCATGCTTGAAACCCAATTCTAACAACTAAATCATGCCAATAATACATTATCAAAGTAGGAACAATCATCCAATAATCCAAATATAACCATGAAGTGAACCAGAAGTATATACAACACAACTCCCAAATTTGAAACATCGAATAAGAACCCGAATATAATCATAATCAGAACCAAAAATGCGATAGGATAACAATATGTCTACCTACAGTCCCAAAGGGCGCCCATACACCCGACGAACACATACAAGTAAAGACAAACCCTCCAACATCCCATATTACTGGAGCATACACTCAACAAACAACAAACAAGGATGGAATCAGACACAATGAATGTCATGATGCAATAGAGTAAGGACCAAGTGGAACAGTAGATCTGTATGTACCTTTTTCAGCGCTTATGGGCCCAGTAAGTAGGGTTTATGGAAGGACACTGTCCGTATACCCCTCCTCCGACACACATAACATGTAGCCCCTGGTCTGGATCGACAAGGTCCATGGAGGTCCTCGACCACATACTAAATCTTAGAATCTCGAAATAATCATTCGAAATGTATCCGGGTCTGAACCAGTAACTGAAGTCTCAAAATGCATGCCCGGGGTCTATCCGGGTCTAAAATAGTAAACCGAGTCTCAAAAATCCCAACAAGGGTGCTCGGAGAATAACCGGGTCTAAAACCATAGTAAAACAAGTCTGATGCTCAGCACATCTGAGTCTAGTATCATTTCAAACCAATAGTAAAATATTTCTAGCACTCCGGCTCAGCCGAGTCTAGTAATAGTATGAAAACCAGTGATAAACGCATCCTTTAAACCTTTTTACCTCAAGAAGATCCACGAAAATTGGTTCCAAAACTTTATAACTATTTGTTTTACCAAAAATGGACCCTTGGGGCGATGCAAGGTCTAGGAAACTATTTATAGTAGGTCCAAAGTCAAAACAATAGTAAAACATGAAAAAAACTTATTTATATGCATGATAATTGGATGTCCAATCACAAACAATAGCTCAACGGCTCACAATCAACCTATCGGCCCTGCACAGGCTCCAATCGCTCTACAACAAATATAACCAGCTCTATAATAACAATATTGATGTCCGGGATGCGCAGACATTCTCAAGTAACCCACCATCTATTGTCCAGAGTTAAATACAAGGCCATACAGAATCACAAGGGTGATACTACCAATAAAAATGAAAACTACAACCATAGGAGCAAAAATAAGACGGATATAAAGGAACAGATAAGGTCTGGGGGTACAAAACTAATAAACTCAACCCAAGGATGCTAATTAGTACAATTATGGCCTATATATGCAAAGTCTAGAAAAGTTAAACCATAACCTGCATGTCGTTCGATGACAAGCTGCTAAAACAACAATGTCCAAGCCAGAACTGCTCCGGGAAGCTCCAAACAATAATCAAAATATCATAAACATAATCTATGCATTAAAACGAAGCTAAGGATACCCATTTTGCTAAAAGTATAGCCGGGTCAAAATTTAGGTCACAAGCAGAACCGCAGGGCCCACATCCTAAAACCAAAAATGAGAAAGCACACGACGAACCCAACACTCCCAAGAGTGCATGCTCCAAAATTGAGAGGATTTTAGCTGAAAATAAGGGCTCAAAACAGCCCAAAAAGTAGGAGAATTAAGAGAGGGAATTCGCAAAGAAAACCAGAAAAAGAGGAGGAATTTGGCTACCACGATGAGGGAAATAAGCCTACGGAGTGAAATTCTTGCAATCATGAACAAACAATTTCCAATTTGAGCCACTACAACCAAAGAACCCCAAGCTTGAGAAAAACACATCCATGGAGTTTTTAGTTTAAGGAGAAGAAGCTTGTGGGGAAGAAAGTGACTTACCAAACGAAGAGGGAGCAAGACTAAGTGTCAATTTGATGAATTACCCAAGGCCAAGACTGATTAGAAGCAATTTGAGTTGAGGGAAATGAGTTTGGAGTTGAGAGAACCAAGATAAAAAGCTGAAATTTCATGTAGAAGGCAACTTATAGGACTGGCCGCAGGCTAGCGCCATTGGCGCTGGAGGGGCGCAATTGCGTTGAAGGGCAGGCAGGCAGGCAACACTCTTTGCGCTAGCAGGGCGCCATCACGCAGAACGGAGGCTAGGAGCATGCATTCGATCACACAGAAGGGAGGCCATATATGTGCACACTATTACGCGGAAGGGGCGCCATCGGTGCTGAAGGTAGGCACAGGCTAGCGCAATTGCGCTGGCTGGACGCCGTTGGCGCTGAAGGGCTACCTGCTTCAGAAAACCAGCAAAAACCCAAAACTTCAATGGGGTATTTTGGGCACAATCAAAACATGATACTCACAAACCAAACATGCTATTAAAGTGGAAATGACATTCCAAACTCAACAGAATTGACGAAACTTCCATACGAGGTCATTTCGAAGGAATGTTGACCAAAGTCAACACTATCTAAAACCAACCGAACACCCAAAATGAGCCCGGCTCACCCAGGACCCTAACCAACAACCTACCTAACCCAAACTCGACATTCCAGAGCTTATGAAATCATTGGATCTCGAATCTAATGTTACGATCATCGAAAGTTGACCAAAGGCACACTTCTAACTCCCACTGGCCTAAAAACACAAAAAGCAACAGAAAACCCAACCGGAAGTTCTCAGGCCCCGACTAAAGGTCCAACTAGACCAAACTCCACATTCCAGAGCTAATGGAACAGTCAAAATTTGATTCCGAGCACGTTAACTAAGAATGTTGACTAAAGTCAATGATTTCCCAAGTTTAGGCTCTAAAATAGGGAAACGACCATAAAGACCAAATGAATGGCTAGGGAACCAAACAATCGGTCCCAACAATCCATAAATGACTTGGGGCCACTATAGGCAAGCTCTACCAGTACAAAGAAAGCATAAATGCGGGAATAACCAGAAGGGTAATTACATCATCTACTACTAAAAAGGACTTTCTTCCTTGAAAGTCAAGAAAAAAAGAGTATCTGAAGGCTCAAACAACTGTGGATACTGATCCTGCATCTCCCTCTCGGTCTCCCAGGTATCCTTCTAAACTAGATGGTACCTCCACTAAACCTTAACAATCGAAATCTCTCTAAACCTCAATCTCCTGACATCTCTGGAAAGAATAGCAATCGAATGCTCAACAAAGGTCAAACCCTCATCCAATTAAATCGAATCCCACTTTAACACATGAGACTCATTTGGAACATACCGTCGTAACATTGATACATGGAAAACTGAGTGCATAGCTGAAAACATCGAAAGCAAAGCTAGCATATAGGAAACACTATCAACTCTCTGAAGGATCTCAAATAGCCCGATATACCTGGGGCTAAGCTTGCCCTGCCTATAAAATCTTATCACGCCCTTCATGGGAGATACACAGAGAAATACCAAGTCACAAACACTGAACTCCAAGGCACAAAGTCTACGATTAGCGTAGCTCTTTTTCCTACTCTGGTCATCCCGAAGTCTGTCCTGAATCACTCAAACTCTGTCTAAGGAATCGTGAATCAAGTGTGTACTCTTTGGCCTAGACTCCAAACCATCAAACCAACCCACGGACAATCTGCAATGCCTACCGTACAATGCCTAAAATGGTGCCATGCCAATGCTCGAATAAAAAACTGTTATTATAAGAAAACTCCGCCAATGGAACATACTGATCCTAAGAACATCCAAAATCAAGAATGTAGGCCCGTAGCATATCCTCCAGGACCTGAATAGTCCTCTCAGACTAGCCATCTGTCTGAGGGTGGAATACAGTACTAAGCTGAACCTCTGTACCCAAGTCTCACTGAATCGCCCTGTAAAACTGAGATATGAATTGAGTGCCGCGGTCTGAAGTGATAGAAGATGGGACCCCATACAAATGAACAATCTAACGAAGGTAAATATAAGCCAACCTCTCTGCACCATAAGTAGAATGGATCGACAAGAAGTGCGCTGACTTAGTCAGCCAATCAAATATAACCCAAATAAAGTCAAACCCTCTAGAAGTGTGCGGCAACCGAACTATGAAATCCATGCACTTCCCAATCTATGTTCAAGCACACCACTTCCAGCTGAATTTGAATTCTAAAGGGGTCGCAGGAGAAACGTAAGAGACTGACTGATTCGATCAAGTAGGGCTAACTAAATGGAATTCATAACCCTTTCAATCTTCTCCTTATTTCCTTGGTCAGGCAAAAGTGTTCTCACTTCCAGGAAGAGCCACATCTGAGAGGATGGTAATCCCCTTCCACTTCCACTTAGGAATGGGAAGTTACTGCATCAATCCACCAGGTCTCATGTGCTCAAACTTAACCTGCTGACAATTCAAGCACTGAGATACAAACTCCACTATGTCCCACTTTATAACACTCAACCAATAAAGTTGTCTCAAATCTCTGTACATCTTGGCTACGCCAGGATAAATAGAATATCTGGAACAATATGCCTCACGTAGAATCAACTAAATCAAATCCCTAAGTCTCGGAACACAAAGATGACTGTCAAACCTCAGAACACCATCAAAATCTAAAGTAGCCCGGTTGGCCTCACCCTGAACAAACTTGTCATGCCTCGAGGCTAGCCCCTAGATGTAACATGGGACCTAGGATCACAAGTGACCCCAAGCTAACCTTGAAGATGGCATATCAAAAGCATACTGAATATAATTCTAAACAAACGAAAGCATACTGAATAAATCATAATTTAAAGGAATAATAATTCTAAAAATATCTAAAATGATAGTCTGCCTGAGAATCAACTGAAATACATAAGCTGAAGTCTGACTCTATGTCTGAATGCCTCTAATACTAATGAGCTGCTAGGACAAACCCCCAACTAACTCTAAATACTAAAAATGGAAACAAACTAACTAACTCAAAAAAAAGCATGTAAAGATACGTCCTCGGATGATGAGGAATCACCACTGGCTGCTATTGAGGTGGCACTGGTACACACTAATCACGCGGCTGAAGTTGAAAACCTGAACCTGCATCATCATAGGATGAAACATATAGAGTATGCCTCAAAACTTTGAATGTACTAAGCATGAGGGTTATGCAAGGCTGACTGAATTATAAATATGCTAAAATACTGAAAAGCTGTAAACTAAACTAAATTGTAGTACATCGGCCTAATGTATAATCGTGCATAAAAGAGCTGAAATGCAAGAGTAATCTAGAACATACTAGAAGATGAAACAAACATAACTGAGGGCCTAATGCACTTTACTGAAATTAACACCGTGAGAGAGTCTATTAATCGACATAAACCATGTGAGCTACGTGGAGTTCGATACGTACGCCCCATCGAAAGGACTCAATATACCTTGCCAAGGTATAAAGGCATGGCTGATGTGATCATTATTTCTAAGGCCCTACTGAGGGGCTAAATAACCTACATTGGCACGTAGTTCTAGACTTTAAAGGTACACTTAACCCTGGTCCAACTCGGTGCTAAACACTACTCCCAAACTGAATACTAATAGCTTGTTGTAAAACTAGAATCCTGAGTTTCTGAGTCAGGACTAGACTTGTCTGAAATATCTGTTTTTCTAAAATGCTGTAGTAGACTAAAAACTGGTTAAATTCTGTTTGTAAAACTCATACTGATAATCTAGGTTGAATTTTGAAGGAAATATAATACTTTAGAAAAATCTTACAATTTAGGGCTAATTTTTTGATTTCTCAAGTCATGGTGAAAACTCATGCAAATCATTAAAACATATTGCAATTCATATAAAATAGGATATAAATCATGTGAGAATCATAAGAACTAAATTCTAGAAGGATTTGCATAATTGGGTAGGAACCCTAGTCCCTAAATCCATGGAAAAACACTGTAAAAAAGCTGAGAGTTTTGGGGAATAAGGGTGAACTAAGCCCTTACAAAATACCCACATACCTGATGGAAGAAGAATCTTCAATAAAATCTGAAGTTGAAGCTTGGAGGAAAAAGCCCTAGGTTTGGATGGAGAGAAGAATCACTTCTGTTCTTTTCTTTCTGAGACTTGAGTGACTGAATGAGAAAACTCACCTATTTTGGATTAAGACTTAATAAACTAAGCCCCAGACTATTTATAGTTGGAGCTTAAATAAAATATAAAGGACTAAAATACCCTTGAGGAGTTAAATTAAAATCTGCTAAAAATTTCGCGATTCAGGTATCACAATTTGGTCGACGGACCATAATCCCGAACGACAGACCGTCAACTAAGTCCTGGTTCTGTCCTTGAGACCTGAGGGTTCTCTGATGTCATGATTTCATGAGTAATAGGATGGACTATGGTTCTAAACTATGGTCCATGGTCTCACTCGTGGTCTCTGGGACCTAAACTGAGGGTTCTCTGAAAAAGGGGACCACGAGTTCATAGGACGGATTGTGATTCTGAATGACAGTCTGTGATTGGACTCGTGGTTCCTGGACCAAGAATTGGGGGCCCTCTAGAAATTGTAACTACGGTTGAGACGACGGATCGTGGTTCTAAACTACGTCCGTGATCTTAACCATGGTTCATAAAAAGTTGAATTTTCCTAAAATATTTCGGCTGAGTACCATCAAGTAGTTGGTTTAGATCCTGGGGTGTTACAAACCTGATCACAAAGTTCACACAACCAGTGATCCTCAAACTGATGACTCTAAATCTGATCAACCAAAGTAGAGCGGATCTCAATACTGGCAAGAACTCTGGTGGGATCTGACAAGTCAAGCCTAACCAAATGGTTAGCCAAGGACTGGATGTCCAAGCCTGACGGTGGCTCCGAAACTGAAAGTGAAGCTAAGATGCCTATACTTACCGTCTTCCGACTCAAGGCATCCACTACCACGTTTGCCTTGCCCGGATGATACAAAATTGTGAAATCATAGTCCTTCAGTAACTCAACCTTTCTCCTCTGTCTGGAGTTCAGCTCTCGTTGACTCATGATGTACTGAAGACTGTGGTGATCGGTGAAGATCTCACAGTGAACCCTATATAAGTAGTGCCTCCAAATCTTAAGCGCGAAGACTACCGCGGCCAACTCTAAGTCATAAGTGGGGTAGTTGTGCTCGTGAACCTTCAGCTGTCTCGATGCATATGCTATCACACGACCCTGCTACATCAATACACAACCAAGACCAACCCCTGAAGCATCAATGTCATGACCAAACTACCGGGCCGTGCGGGCACCTACTCTAATCCCTTTTTAATCACATAACCCAGACCCTCCAAGGATCCCCTAACCACACCTAAGTGTTCAACAGGCTACCTCGGTCTACACTAAGACCGACCCTTAGCTTATTAAACACAAGTAATCCTTGACCATCATTGACACGCTAAATGACGACAATATACGAATAATTAACCTCCCTTTTTACATAGTCCTGACCCACCCTGGGATTTCCCTAACAACATCTAAGTGTTAGCATGAAAAACCAAGTCTACACCAAGACCAAATATAAATCACTATAATATCCTGACCTCTCATGGACCATATGTAATTTTCACAGTTCAAGAATACAGCCCGGTCCGCTCATGGAACCTTTGCAAGAATACCACAATGCAATAAAATAAACCCATACCAGGCGTGGTACCCGAGCCAACCATTATGAATTTCCCATACTAGGCGTAGTACCTGAGCAAATTGTTAGTATACTCATACCAAGCATGGTACTCGAGTCAACTGTTAGTAAACCTGTACCAGGCGTGGTACCCGAGCCAACCGAATGTCACACAGAATCCACAGTCACAAATAATGAACAATTAAACTTATAAACCAACAAGCAATAACACCTAGTTCATTTCACAAGACTGATAACAAGACCCTTAGACATTCCTAACTCATTCCCTAAGCATGCAGCTCATACACCACTTAGACAAAAGTAGAAAAACATACAATGCATACAGGAATCAATAACCATCATCTACCCTATTTCGGGTACACAATGAACTGTTAAACCCCATCCAAAGACTAACCCCGAATCACCCCTTTAAACATGCCATTAGATATCTTTATTACTGACCCTTCTCCTAGGTCCGAGATACAACATGGGAGAACCCCCTAGCCTTGGAAACACAACCATTTCGATATTCTAATTATACCAATTCATTTCTCGGAACTTTCATTCATTGCACATTAGTTAATTATTAACCCTTCCCAGTTCCCCGAACTCTCTCAATATTCTAGTCCCTGTATTTCATTAGCAAAACCATACCAAATTAAGTATACCCCTAGAATATCATAATGCATTATCACACATCTACTATTTCCAGTTCAACCAAACAACCCAATAATCTTTCTCCAGACTCCATGTACGAAGGCCTAAGCATGGATTCTCCCTTTTATTCTACATAATAAATAGGAAATGAAAGCGGTCAAATCTACTCTGTGAAGAAAACCTAGCCTACCTGGATGCCGAGCAGCTGTTCCATGCCCTTTCTGGCTCCGTGAAGGCGTTCCCTGGTGATTCTGCAGGCCCAAATTCGTAGTTTTGCGTCCTTTTAGATGGAATCCCTCCTCCTCATGGATCCCAACTCTTGGAGCAGCCTAGGAAGGTTTTTGGAGAAACCCTCGTATGGTTTCCAACTAAGGAGGAGAATTATTTTATTAAAAACCCGTCGTGAGGCTACTGCCTCCCGTCCCTCCGCTATAGCGGTTGACCTTCCGCTATGGAGGTACCTATATAGCGGAATAAATACCACTATAGCGGAGTGACGTCAGCCCGAAATTTTTTTAATAATCTAAAATTTTCCATCACGTCACCCCACTTAATACAACCATAATTTTAATTAATTCTTGAAATTTTTGACTTCGTGATTCCTAAAATAACGATGGATTTGGTCATTACAACAAATACCAATTAACCCATCATTCATCCCTGAACGATCCTGAATATCAGAAGATAAAAAAACTAGCCCTAGGCCCTCACTGTCCTAAGTGAGCGCGTAACTATGAACCTACGAAAGTTATCAAACTTCCCCCCCAATTAGTCGCATTGACTAAAAGGAAACATTAATATTATTCCGCTCTGACGAGGAATTTCTGAACTACCCAAGGAATATTTCATGGGTCCCTCATTTCGAGTACCCAAGAAATCTAAGGCCTCGTATCACGTCGAAGTGGATGAATTCAAAAATACCTGGGAGAACCTTTCCTTTCCAAAAACTGACTGCCGTATGCTATAGTGGACATTATACCGCTATGGCGGTTCCACTATAGCGGAGTACCGACCTCTATAGCGGTTGGTAATAGATTGAAGTAGGGGAGAAACGGGTTTTCTCCCCATTCTCTCCTATTTTCAACCCAAACTCTCCCTTTTTCCTCTCGATCACTACACTTTTGACATTGGAATTTCCAGGTAACAATTGTTCTCACTTGATACTTTACTTTCCTGCACGATTATAGTAAGGATTTTGGTAGAAGTTAATGACTTGGGGTATACATTGTAGTTAGCTTTTGAACATGAACTAGAATTGGTTTATTTGTGATTTCCCGAAGCATGAGTGCTTCCCTTACATTTACAATGCCTCCAAGGCGTTCTGGGCATAAGGATTATACAACTTTTGGCAAAAAATGGCCCAAAAATGGTGCGGGAGGTGAAGGGTTCTTCTTGAGTAAAATTCATGATTTGGATAGAAATTAGGAGTTATAATGCCTAAATTTTTGTAGAAAATAGTAACAGGATACCTTAGAAGCACTAATCTGAACTTGGATTGTTAAAAACAGAGTTTTGGGTCAAGGGGCGCCATTGTTGCACCCCTTGAAGCTTCTAGGATGATGAATACCGCTATAGCGGTTGGGCTTTGCTGTTGCGGTCCCACTACGATGGATATTTTCCCGCTATGGCAGTTCCACTATGGCAGACGATCGTCCTCTATAGTGGAAGGCCACGAACCAGTAGCTCCCTAAGCTCACACTTAGAAAAATTTCCCCCTTTTTTTTCTTAATCCCTTATGCCGTATCGAGATCTAATCCCGCCTTCTTGTTACATTAAAAGTTATCACACCCAATGGCTGAAAGACAATTACCCGTGTATCCTTATGAGCATTTCCTCGATGAAGCTAGTCAGGAGAGGTTCATAGATTACCAGACACTGGGCTTTTTCTATGAGAGGGGGTGCAAGCTGACAGGTGTGGACGGAAAGGCTGCTGCCTTCTATTGCGGTGTTTGAGAGCTCAACTAGGATGCATTGCTTGTGGCTACCCCTCCCGCACAAACATGCTAGGTGTGACATTTCTGTGCTATCCTACCTACCGTCTGTTGGGATGAACCTAACCCAACTATCCAGATCTGAGGGGTAGATGTTCTGGTGGACGCCCGTACTCTCAATGAGGTGCTAGGAGTGACTCATATTTTGAATGCTACCTACGAGGCCAAGGCTAGACTTTGGGATATGACATGGTTGAGAGATACCCTGGTAGATGTAGAGTTCAGATATCAGGTCTACTGGCCTAGTCCCAAGGTCATCACTAGTGCTTACTTCTCTGCTGATGCTAGGAGGTGGTTAAACTTGGTATCTCGAAGAATCCGCCCATTGGGTAACAAGACTGATGTGACTTATGCCCGGGCCCTGGTGATTGCTTGTGCTATGCAGGGAATCAACATGAATGTGGGGGAACAAATCATCTCCAAGTGAAAGGACTTTTATCGGGGTCATAAGAAGGGCCCCTATCTTCCGGGTTTGGTGTCCGAGCTATGCCGGCGAGCTGGGATGCCTTAGGATCACACCGACTTAGAGGTAGCTATGGATGACCCCTTCGACCCTCTCCTGGTGAAAGTGGTCTCTTCCAAGAAGAAGAGAAATGTGGATGAAGCAGGAAGCAGTCAGCCGGTCGAGGATGTCGATGATGATGATGATGATGACACTCCTGCTCCTTCCCAGCCTCAGCCCCCCATCACTAACACCCATCTAGATGAGACTTTGGCTGTGGTCCGAAAGTTCACGGAGGGTACCGCCGTTGGAGGTACAACCCCGCCCCCTTCTTCTCAGGAGTTTGCAGCACTCCGCAGGGAGTTAGAGGTGGAGAAGAAGAAAAGGCACTCTCGGGATCGCATGTTTGCCCCGATGTAGAAGACCATCAAGGTCATGTTCTCTTGCGTTGCCCCGGGACAAGAGCTTCCCACTCTGGAACCCGAGGATAGGCAGGAGTTCCCCTTCCTGAGCGATGATGAGGCTTAGGACCTCCCCTCCCTCCTTTACTTTTAGACATTTATAGCTTTTGGGTTTTGCCCCTGTTTGGGGCTAATTAAGACATGTTCTGTTTCCCCTTTTTTCTTCGTTTTGAAGCACGTGGATGCTAGTTTCAGATACCATTTCCCTTTTTATACAATACTAGATTAGTTCTATAGTTAATTTCCTTGCAATTCATAGCTTAACTATTGCATTTTTGAGCCCCGGGAATGGATGAAAAGCAAGGGAAAACAGGGCAGGCGTTCTGACCCGCGTCCCTCTGCTCTGGAAGTTGTCACTCCCCTACAACAGAACTGCTATAGCGGAGAAAATACCGCTGTAGCGGGATCTCCATAGCGGTGTCATCCGCTATGGCTGTCCCGATGGCAACAATCCAAAAATTGGACTTTTTAGCAAAGTGTGCTCGTTCCCTTTCCCTATTATCATTGTTTAACTCCGTTTATCCCTCCATGGTCTTTAACAACCCTCAAGACTATCCCTGGAAATGCACAAACTGAAATTTAGCATCAAATTCTCAAAAATCATGAATGAATTACACCAGTAATTTGTTCTCAACAATACGTCCCTGCTATCAAGCGTGAATAACCTCCTTGTTCCCATGGTTCCCAACCAAGTCCCGACTGTCCTGAAACCAGAGTTTCCCTACAGTCGTAATTCATTTCCCCTCACCATCTTGACGAATGACGAGTCCTTTCTCTGAAAACTTATATGAAATTCTAACTCCACACACACACAACACTTAATCACACTTAATCATACTAATAATCAATTATAAATACTTTCAGACTCGCAATATCTGTAATGACCCTTCCGGTTATTTTCACGTATACGTTTTCCTTGAACTATTAGAGCTTGTTTGTAGCGGCCCCAAGTCATTTAAGGCCTGTCGGGACCGGTATTTCGGCGCCGGGTCCATTTGTTTGATCGTAAGGTTCTTTGATAAATTTCCTGAACTTTGGGTAAAATTTCTCGGAGCTTTTCTCCCAATATATAAAGAGTTAGAAGTCCCCCGAAATACCAAATCGAAGGTCTACGAGTCTAGTTTCCAACGCACAAAACCTCACGTCCAACTGATCTCGGAGTAAAAGGTTATGGCTGTTTTACCGCGGACTGTCTGGCAGAAAATGGGTTGCGAACCGGGTCGCGAATCTGGTCGGGTTAAACGCGATTTAAGCCTCAACTTCACGTTTTAAAATGCCATTTCAGTTTCGAAACAGTGATGAAACATAAGGGAGGATCCCGAGAGAATTCTTGAGTATCAAAATCGTGCGTTGGTGAATTACGAGCCTAAGCTTAAGAATTTTTTTAGCATCGTGCGTGTATTTGAAAATATTTTATTTAAAAGTTGAATTTGATAAAAATTATATTATTATTGCCTTTTTAAAATATTTTAAAGGTTTATGAAAAATATTTTGTTACGATATAATTGTATATGTATTTATTTTATAAAGTTTTTATTCATTGTAATATTTTAACGGAGATAGTAAATTTAATTATGTTGAAAATTATTATTATAATATAGTAGGTTTTGTTTGAAATAATTTTCTATGAATTATGGTATATTTAAAATATTATATTTATTATACTACGAACTTATGCAATAACCGAATATATACGTATTGGGGAATGAATATCTTGGTGCCACCTCTACCTCCACGTGGAAGTGGAGGGAGTGGACACCATGACCATACAGTGTTGGTGGCACTTTCTCAATTGAATAAAATCAATTGTGAAATGATTCACTTAGTGCTGGGTATATATAAAACCCACTTTACACCATCTTGTCCAAAGGCAACTTTGGTACTGTACATATGAACTTATTATGTGAGGAGTATTGTGAGAGGAAAACTTTTTGTTAATTATTCAATTTCTGAAAAGAAAATCAATTATCTACGTCAAGTTATTCAAGCCCAAATCCGATTCTGATCTAGTTTTGGATTTTCTCGGAGTGGTTCGAGCTTGGACATCATCTTAGCAGCTTGTCATCAGACGACAGGTAGGTTACGGTTTAATTTCCCTAGACTCCGCATATATAGAATAAAATTGTATTAATGGGCATCCTTGGGTTGGTTTATTAGGTTGGTACCACAGACCTCGACCGCTTCATTCACGTCCGCCTTCTTTTGCTTCTCCGTTGCTTGTAGTATTTGCCGATATATTTTATTTACCCTTGTGGTCCTGTGAGGCCTTGTTGACTCTGGAACATAGAAGGTGAGATTTTGGGAATGTCCGCGAGTCCCGGGCATAGAATTATCCTTCTAGGCTGGTTATGCTTGCTGAGCAGCTGTGGGCCTGTGCAGGGTCGATAGGTTGATTGTGAGCTGCTGGGCAGCTATTGTGTGTGATCATACCATTTCCATGCATATAAAGAGGTTTTATCCATGTTTTACTATGGTTTTGGCTTCGGGCCTACTGGCACTATTTTCTAAACCTTGCATGGCCCGGGGGGGCCCTTTTTTATGGAAATAATTTAGAAATGGTTTGATTTAACTTGTGAATATTTTTGGGCAAGAAAGTAAAATTATGTTTAAAATCATCAGTTTTACGATTATCGCTAGACTCGGCAGGGCCGGGGTGCTAGTTGAGTTTTCTTGTTACTTGAGATGATTTTTAGTCTCGGTCGGACCGAGCACCTGAGATGGCTTTTTACTGTTTAGACCCGGTTATTCCCGAGCACCCTTGGAGGGGTTTTTGAGACATTTTCCTACTACGTTAGTCCTGGACAGGGTCTGGGCATTGCATATTCGAGACTGGGTCTCCATCCTGATACCGGACTTGCTTCCGGACGACATGTTCTGATACTGAGTTTTAGTATGGGGTCTTTGACCTCCATGGACCTTGCCATCCGGGCCAGGGGCTACGGGCTACGTGTGCCGGAGGAGGGGTATACGGTGGAGTAGAGGTATACGGGCAGTGTCCTTCCATGGAACCTACCTGCTGGGCCGGATCGGCGCCGGAGGAGGTACATACAGAGATACCATTTACTGAGATCTTCATGCATCATATAATTCATTGTTTGAGGCTCCACCCTTGTTTGTTATTTGTTGATTGTACGCTCCGGTAGTATGGGATGCCGGAGGGTTTGTTTTCACTTGTTTGTGTTCCTCGGTTGTATGGGCGGCCAGGGGACTGTAGGTAGACTTTTGTTATTTACTTACAGAATTGTTCTCTATTATAGATAAGTATGAGATTGGTATGATTAGTTGAGTTTGATTCACGTCTCTGAGCATGCCTATTATTACTCTTTCTCTTTTCTTCCTACTCTTGAGGTTACCGGTATACCGTCCATTTCGTAAACTTATTTTGTATAAACTGTTATTGCAAGGACCCCAGGTGCGTTATTTCTTACTTTCACCTGTGCCTATGGTGTGTATATTCTGCTTACTAGCCTCATATGTGGTTCTGTTGATTTCCCTCTGGGCTAGTTCCTGTGTACCTTTCGTTGATTTCTGTGACTACTTGCTTCTACTATGTCTATTACTATGCTTTTATCTTATATGTGCCCAGTCGGCCTATGATACCTACTGGGTACCTTATGCTTCGCATTTGGTGCTCACCCCTACCCCCTGCATCTTTGGGTGCAGATCCTAGCGTGGGCCATCACCGTTAGGTCGCTGTGATTCGTGCTTGGAGATCTGTTGAGGACTACTTCAGGCTGAGGGTGAGCTCTTGGCGATCAAAGCTTAGCTTTAGTTTATCTTTTGCTTCATGTACTCTATTACCATTCAGATACATCTGTATATATAGTTTTGGTTTATTTGCACTCCATGTATGTAGATTGGCTCTATACTATGATACCAGGTCTTGGGGTTTAGTTTAGTTTCCGCATATGTATATATTTATATTCCTTTTATCTGTTCTCTTCGCCTTGTTCCCTTATTTGTTAGATAGTAGCCCATTGCTAACTATTCTGGGCTACGGGGATTGGTTCACCTACCGGGGGTTGTAGGTGCCATCATGACCGAGAAATTGGGTCGCGACAACTTGGTATCAGAGCATTAGGTTCAATGGTGTCATCGGTATAGGAGCCAATGTCTAGTAGAGTCCTACGGATCGGGGCGGAGACGTCCGTACTCAATCTTTGGGAGGCTACAGTGGCATTTTAGGAAATTTGACTCCCTCATTGCTTCTGTGTCATGCGTAGAACCCTTGAAGTTTCTGAAAATCTCATTTGTTCTACTTCATTCTTCCGCAGATGGTTCGTACAAGATCATCGACCTCACGCGGAGATGAGCCTCCAGCTCCAGCGCCAGCTCCAGTACCAGCTCTAGTGCCCACTTCTGTGCCAGCTCCAGCCGCAGCTCAGTCTCCAGATATTCGGGGATTACTATTACAGCTTTTGGGTATGATTGGAGAGCGGCCTTCCGAGGTAGCGCAGACATCCGCTCAGGGGGCAGCCCTGGGTACACAGAGCTTAGGAGCGCAGCCGGCTACTATGGCTCCCCGTGCGGAGGTCATTCCGGTTCCATCTGTTGCGCAACCTCTTGCTCCTCGCCCAGTTATGACAGAGTTAGAGCAGAAGGCGTTGGGTAGGTTTTTGAGGTTAGCACTTCCGAGGTTTGATGGTACTTCTGGACAGGATCCACATGACTTTATTACTACCTGTGAGGAGATGTTGCATAATTTGGGTTTGTTAGAGACTCACGGGGTTGGCTATACTACCTATCAGTTGGAGGGCCTAGCGAAGTTATGATGGAGGGTTCAGGTTGCTTGTAGACCACCATCGTCACCTCCTTTGACCTGGTCTGAGTTTTATGAGGCCTTTATGGCTAAGTTCCTACCTCAGAGTGACCGTGAGCATCACAGGGAGCAGTTTATCACCTTATGCAGGAGTCTACGACTCTCTCGGAGTATGAGACCCGTTTTCATTAGCTAGCACCGTTCGGAGCTATGATCATTCCTACCGAGGTAGATAGGATTAACAGATTTGTATGGGGTTTGAGGCCAGAGATCAGGTAGCCAACTGAGATATTGATTGCCAGTGGTCAGTCATTCCAGGCTATTGTAGACTATGCCCGCACTGTGGAGGACTTACAGTGACATGATCAGGGGTCCAGAGATAAGAGGCCTTGACATCAGGGTGTCTATAGTGGTTCCAGATATGGTGGTAGAGGTCCTGGCCAGTGGAGCCGGAGTTATCAGCCACAGCAGTACTAGGGTCAGTCCATCCGACCGGTTCAGGCTTCCCTTCAGACTTTCGATAGTACCCAGTTCGAGCAGGGTCAGAGCAGCCATCAGGGCTATGGCGGCCAGCCTTCGAGGGGTACCGTTTTTGGGGCATCAGGTCGTGGTGGTCATTCGGGATTTGCTGGTTTATCTTGACTGAGTAGGCCGTCAGGGGCTTGTTTTACTTGTGGTGCGATGGGTCATTTTGCTAGAGATTGCCCTCAGCAGGGTACAGTTCAGTTGGCCAAGCCTTTATGAGCAGTTCAGCCTTCGGCTAGAGGGGGTGGTCGTCAGAGTAGAGGTAGTGCTCCGCGCGGCAGAGCAGGTGGTAGGGATGGTGGTCGGGCAGGTGGAGGTCGTCGTCAGTTTTACGTGGTCCCTAGGAGACCAGAGGCAGAGGCCTCAGATGCTGTGATTACAGGTACGATTTCTGTGTGCCATCAGTCTGCTATGGCTTTATTTGATCCTGGATCCACTTGTGCATATGTATCTGCCTACTTTGTGCCTTGTTTGGGGTTGGCTAGTGAGCCATTATCTGTTCCTATTTCTGTTTCGACCCCAGTAGGAGATTCTTTAGTAGTGGATCAGATTGTGAGATCATGTATGTTATCTATTGGTGATTCAGAGACTTGGGGTGATTTGATGATTCTTGATATGCTAGATTTTGATGTGATACTGGGCATGGACTGGTTATCCCCTCACCGTGTGGTTTTGGATTGTTATGCCAAGACCATTACCATAGCCGTGCCCGGTGTATCCCCGGTTGTGTGGTAGGGTTTTGTTAGCCATGCACCATCTGGGATCATCTCTTGTCTTCGAGCTAGGAAGTTGATTTCCTGTGGGTGTTTTAGCTTATCTAGCATATGTCGAGATGTTAGTGCTTGACCCTACTTCTCCTGAGCTGTTTCCTGTGGTTAGAGACTTCCTCGATGTGTTTCCTACCGACCTGCCAGGCCTCCACCTGAGAGAGATATTGATTTTGCTATTGAGTTAGAGCCGGGCACTAGGCCCATTTCTATTTCTCCTTACCGTATGGCTTCTGCTGAGTTGAGGGAGCTTAAGGAGCAGCTCCAATATCTGTTAGCTAAGGGGTTTATTAGACCTAGTGTGTCACCTTGGGGTGCTCCTGTTCTCTTCGTGAAGAAGAAGGATGGGTCGATGCGCATGTGTATTGATTATCGGGAGCTGAATAGGGTGACAGTGAAGAATAGGTATCCGATGCCGAGGATTAATGACTTGTTTGACCAGCTTCAGGGGTCAGTCGTATTTTCGAAGATTGATTGAGGTCTGGCTACCATCAGTTG
>QJPP01005926.1:0-33344 GCA_003996215.1 Jaltomata sinuosa | reverse complement strand
AGCAGCTGCTTGGCATCCAGGTAGGCTAGGTTAATTGAGTAGATTAGACCTGAGTTGAAATACATGACATAATATAGATTGACATGAGGTTGTATGCTTAGACCCTCGGGCATGGTGTTTGGATGATAAAACGTGTTTAACTTGTGGTTGGGGTGGAAATTTACTGTTATGAGTAATATTGACCCTGTACTTGATTGATTCTTTATGTTATGTTTGTTAAATCTTAGATAATCAGATTATGGGTGGGTTCACAAAACTAAACCTCAGATAATCAGATTATGGGTGGGTTCACAAAACTTGTACTAATTAACTGTAACGGTTGCTAGGCCATAGTGGATTTCCCTGGGTTGGTATAATAAAGGGAGAAGGATGAGTAAGGAGGTACTGAGTTCATGGTTGTCATGCCCCGAGGTTACCCCTAGACATAACACGATGCCCAGAGTCACAAGTGACCCTAAGCTAACCATAGCCTGCCATATACTAAGCAATCCGATCTAAAAGAATATCTGTGCGGAAGCTAAACTGAAGGAAAGCATAAATGTGGGTATATAAAACCAATGATTCTAAAAATAAAAAATAACAATAAATCTAGAATCTAAACTAACTACATAAGCTTAAAACTAACTCTATGTCTGAAAGCCTCTACTAATATGAGTTGCTAGGATAATCCCCCAACTAATTCTAATAGTCTAAAAACTAAAACCAAATACTAAAATGAATGAAATAGGTTCTGTCCTCAAAACATGAGGACTCACCAAATGTACTACTGAGATGACTGGGAAATTAACTATGCGTGATCCGGATGCTGAGCATCTGAACCTACATCATAATAGGATGTAGCACAAAAGTATGCATCAGTACTTGGAATATACTGAGCATGCGAGATATGCACTAATCTATACATACTGGATATAATAAGATAAACTAAATATGCAAGTATGCTGAACGTGAAACTGAAGGATATAATCTGATATAATTGACCAAGCAGATAAACATGCAACTGTGCAATACTGAATTAAATAACTGACTACAAGGTCATACATCATCTGAATCTGAATTGTGGGAGATACTCTCAATTGACATACCCCAACCTGAGCTAACTATGGGGTCAACCAGTAACCCTGGATGAGAGGGTGTTCATACCTTGCCAAGGGTACAAATATTCACTAGCGCAGATCCACTAAACTGATGTCCAAAAGGACTAAACTGTCAAGCCTGATCTGATGAGTGACCCTTTAAAACCTACGGTGACGCTATAGTTCTGGGACTTAGGGACTTCTGCTAAAGGTCTCAGCCTAAACTGAGTACTACTCCCAACTGAGTTAAACAAATAAACTGACATACTAGATAGCTCAAAATACTGACTTTCTGAGAATGATAAATAATGCTAAGACTGAAAGCATTTACATTATGAAATTCTGAATACTGAATCTTTTTCTGAAAATGCATGAAACTTTAACTGGTTGGGTGTTCATAACCCACCACTTTAAGAGATTCAACTACTCTTAACAATTCTAGAATCTGGCTAAAACATGGAATTCATAACTGTAATTAAATTTCATGGATAATGCAACATACTAAGGGTGTGAAGATTCTGAGAGTGCAATCATGCTAGACTTCAAAGAAATCATGGAATAAAGGCTAATACATAATAAGAAAACTAAAATACAAATAATTTCCCAAAAACTTAGGAACCCTAGATTCTGGAAACTAAAATGAAGCTGAAGAACTATGTTAATTTAGGGACTCAATGGGTGAAAGGAAACCCATTGATAAAATCCCACATACCTGAGAGCAAAACCCTTGGTGAAATTCCTTGGTTTTGAAGCCTGAAGTTGGAGAACCTTTTGCTTGCTTTTGAGAAGAAGTAATGCTCTTTTTCTTTGTTTTTTCTAAGGTCGGTGTAGTTCTTAGGGAATGAGGGGTTTGGGTAGTTTTAGGCTTAGTAAATAGGCTTAACCTTAAGCAAAATGACATAGTTTAGCATTTAAAAAAAATAGGAAAGGTCTTGAATACCCATGGGATTTAAAAAGAAAAACTTCTGAAAAATTCACAACCTGAGTTCCATGGGTGGGAACCACGAGCCGTAGATGGTTCCACAGGTCGTGGAACCATATCACAGTTCCTGGACTCTTTTGATAGGTTGCATGTCTAATTTCAATAACCCCAATCCATGTCCCATAGATCATTCTATGGTCTATGGATCCCTCTCATGAATCAGGACATGAGAGTCTGATCTGCAGGATAGTTTCCACAGCACCATTCCACGGCTTGTGGTTCAGTCCACGGCTAGTGGACTTGGTCAGTAGTTTTTGTTCTGAACTATAACAGCTGAACACTTAGGATTTTGGGCTGGTTCTAGGCTTAGGATTTTTTGGGGTGTACAATATCTCTCCCTTGGGATCATTCATCCTCGAATAAAGACTAAACAAGCTTAGTTTGGAGGGAAAGAGCTGTAATCCGTACTAATTGAATTCTAAAAGCTAATTTCTAACTAAATTGAATTCTAGAGATGTGGAAGCCTGCTGAAAATGCAAAAATAGTTGTGGGAACATGATACTGAGGGGGAACAATGAAAATGAGGAAACTGAGATACTAGAGAGGACTATTACCTCAAGCTAGAGAGGATTCAGAAGAGAAGAGGTGGGGATACTTGGTCATCATGGTTTCTTTTGCTTCCCAAATAGCTCTCTCAACTGACTGATTCCTCCGTAGGACTTTCACCAAAGCGACCTCCTTGTTTCTCAATCTACAAAACTAACGGTTAAGAATATGGACTGGGACCTCCTCATAGGTGAGACTGTCTTTCACACCCATACTCTCCAATGGTACAACCAAGGTTGGATCACCAAAGCATTTCTTTAACAAGGATACATGAAAAACTGGGTGCACTGATGCTAAGTCTGTGGGCAGTTCTAACTCATACGCCACCTTGCCGACTCTCCTAAGAATTATGTAGAGGCCTATATATCAGGGACTAAGATTTCCATTCTTGCCAAATCTCATGACACCCTTCATGGGTGACACCTTCAAAAATACCCAATTATCAACCTCAAATTCTAAGTCCCTTCTCTTCATATCTGCATAGGACTTCTGATGACTCTGAGCTATCTTCAACCTTTCCCTAATAAACTGAACCTTCTCCATAGATTCATGAACCGAATATATCCTAATCAATGCTTCTTCTCCTACCTTAAACCAACCAACAAGTGATAGACACCTCCTCTCATAAAGCGCCTCATACGGGGCCATCTAAATACTAGAATGAAATCTATTATTATAGGCAAACTTAATAAGAGGAAAGCACTCATACCAATTGCCTTTTAAATCAATCACGCAAGCCCTCAACATATCATCTAAGGTCTGGTATGCTCTGCCTGACCATTCATCCATGGATGAAATGTTATGCTGAAATTTACCTAGGTACCAAGACCCTTCTAAAAAGATCTCCAAAAATAAAATGTAAATTGGGTACCCCTATCTGAGATGATAGACAAGGTAACCCCATGCAACTTGACTATCTTACTAAGGTAGAGTCTGGCATAATCCTCTGCTGAATCTATAGTCTTGATAGCCAAAAATTAATCTAACTTAGTCACCCTGCCTACTATCACCCAAATAGAGTCATGTTGTCAGCGAGTACAAGGTAAACCTATAATGAAATCCATATTGATCACTTCCCACTTCTAAGTAGGAATGCCAATATCTTAAGTCATACCTCCCGGTCGCTGATGTTTTACTTTCACTTGCTGACAGTTGGGATACTTTGCCACAAAATCTGTGATGTCCCTCTTCATGCCATTCCATCAATAGACTTTCCATAGGTCACGGTATATCTTGATGGCACTGAGATGAATAGAATACTTGGAGTTATGAGCCTCTGTCAGGATCTGCTGTCTTAACTCATCCACATTAGGCATACATAATCAACCCTGATAGCGAAGTAAACCATCTCTCTATTAGGAGAAAACCTCTACTCTCTGATGATAGACCGTACCTTTCAACTGAAGTAAGATGAGATCACTGTCTTGCTTCTCCTTTACCTCAACCACTAAGGAAGATTCTGAACTATCACACCGCCCTCTGTTGTGTCTGCAAGGCAAACTCCCAAACAAGCAAGCCTATGAACATCCTTAACTAACTATTTCTTCTCTTCCTCAACGTGATACATACTACCCACAGATATTCTGCTAAGTGCATCAGCCACTATATTGGCCTTATCCGGATGGTAGAGCACATTCATATCATAATCTTTGAGGAATTCGAGTCACCTTCTCTGGCAAAGATTCAACTCCTTCTAGGTTAACATGTACTAGAGGATCTTATGGTCCGTAAACACATCTACATAGACACCATACAAGTAGTGTCTCCAAATCTTTAGTAAATACAACTACGGCAAGATCAAGGCCATAAGTCAGGTAGCTCTTCTCATGAGTCTTAAACTGTCTAGAAGCATAGGCAGTGACATTACCATTCTGCATCAAAACATAACCCAAGTCGACTCTAGATGCATCAGAATATACTATGAAGCTATCTAAACCCTCTGGTAGAGTTAAGACTGGAGTTGTGGTCAACCTGGTTTTCAATTCTTGGAAATTTTTCTCACACTCATCTGACCACCGGAACTTAACCTTCTTCTGAGTCAATTTGGTCAGTAGGGCAGCTATGGATAAAAATCCCTCCACAAATCACCTATAATATTTTGCCAAACCCATAAAGCTCATGATGTCTGTCGGAGAGATAGGTTTAGTCCAATTCTTTACTGCCTCTATCTTTTGTGAATCTAAACAGATGCCCTCATTAAACACCACATGCCCAAGGAGAAAAACTGACTTCAACCAGAATTCACACATGCTGAACTTGGCAAATAACTGGCGATCCTTGAGAGTTTGTAGCACAACTCTCAAATAATTTGCATGCTCCTCTTTACTCCGATAATACACAAGAATATCATCGATAAAAATGATGACAAACATTTCCAACTACTGTATGAACACCCTGTTCATCAAATCCATAAAATCTACAGGAGAATTTGTTAGTCTAAAAGACATAACTACAAATTCATAATGACCATACTGAGTTCTGAAGGCTGTCTTTGGAATGTCACACTCTCTGACTCTGAGCTAATGATAGCCAAACCTGAGGTCTATCTTAGAGAAGCAATTGGCACTCTGAATTTGGTCTAACAAGTTATCAATCCTAGGAATGGGGTACTTATTCTTGATTGTGACTTTGTTCAACTGATGGTAGTCGATGCACATCTTGAGAGAACTATCTTTCTTTTGCATGAACAGGATTAGAGCACCCCATGAAAAGATACTAGGTATGATGAAGCCCTTATCTAGAAGGTCTTTCAATTGTTCCTTTAGTTCCTTAAGCTCAGTTGGAGTCATTTTGTAAGGAGTAATTGAGATAGGTTGGATATCTAGAAGGAGATTTATTTTGAAGTCAATTTCCCTTTCAGGAGGAACTCCGAGAAGATCTTCTAGAAATACTTTTGGAAATTTACTAACCACCGGTACTGACTGAAGAGTGAGGTCTCAGAATCTAAATCCTTAACCCGAACAAGATGATAGACACACCCTTTGGAAATTATTTTTCTGGACTTAAGGTAAGAGACAAACTGACCTACAGGCACCGAGGTACTACCCTTCCACTAAAAGACTGTCTTATTAGGAAACTGCAATCGGACTATTCTGGTTCTACAAGCGACGAATACCTAACAATCATGTAACCAGTCCATACCTAGAATAATATCGAAGTTAGTCATATCTAACTCTACAAGATCAGGTGAGGTGACTTTTTGAGAGATATGACCGGGCAATTGATGTGTACCCGTTTGGCTATGACTAAATCACCAACAGGAGTAGATACTGAGAAAGGTTCTGGAGAATTTCTAGACTGACAATGAAGTCTACTGCTATATAGGGGGTCACAAAAGAATGTATGGCCCCTGCATCAAACAATGTATACACGTCAATATGAAAGACTCATAAAGTACCAGTGACCACATCGGGGGAACCCTCCTGATCCTGATAATTCTGGAGAGCATAAAGTTTGTTCTAGCACTGACCGCCACCTGCACTGAATGAGTCACCCTGTAAAGTCGGTCGACTTGCTGGAGTTGCTGAGGAGTTAGCCTGATTTGGCTAACGAACATCTCTACCCTTCTGTGAAGCTATTGGACACTCTTTTATCCTATGACTGGGCTTACCACACTCAAAGCGATTACTACCACCGGCCATACACTCATCTTGGTGATTCATATTTTATGCAAACTGGATGAGTACGTCTGCTAGTGATACTAACGTGGGACTTTGAGCCTGGTGCCCTATCCTATTGATCCTGTTTGAACTTAGGCACTGGGCCACTAGTAGAGGATGGGGATGAAGCTGAAGATTTCTGGCAGAACTAAGAGTGATTCCTACCATCTGACATCTGCTGAGAATAACTGAAATTACCTATTTCGGCTCTCTTACTATCTTTTTCCCTCTCCTTGATCTTTTTTTCTTTGATCTACTGAGCATGAGTCATCTACCAGGAGATATCCATCACCTTTACCAGCATAGCAGTCCTACACTCCTTGACCACATCTTCAGACACATTTGACATAAACTTACTCATACGGGCTCTGGAGTCGGCTATTATTGCCGGAGCATATTTTGAAAGTTGCATAAACTTGATAGAATACTCCTTCACACTCATATCACCCTGCCTCAAGTTGATGAACTCCTAAACCTTGGCTTCCCTTAGTTAAAATGGGAAGAACCTATCCAAGAATGCAGTCTTGAACTAATCCCAATCTACCGAGCATGTGCCTGTACCTCTAGCCTTCTTCTATTGCTTGTATAAGATGTGAGCCACTTCTTTTAACTAATAAGCAGCCAAGTCTACACTTTCCACTGGAGTGACACCTATAATCTCTGTAACTTTCTGTATGTCATCCAGGAACTCTTGCGGATCCTTGATGTGCCGCCACTTTACGGCACTTTCGACTCCTTTAAACTAAGAACAATCGTACATTTTCAAGCAACCGTTGTCGTTTTTGATGGTTTTATGTTATATTTGTAGGAAAAGGAGACAAACACGGAAACGGAAGGAAATACGAGCAAAAGACATTCTGGATAAGAGTGACGGCCTGAGTGACAGTCCGTCACACATGTGACGGTCCATCACAGTGACCGTCAAGTTGAGCAGTACCACTGTCTAGTGGTGACGGCCAAGGCGATGGTCCGTCAAGCTTCTGACGGTCCGTCACACCAATCGTCACCTTGAGGCAGCACCACTGCCTAGTGGTGACGGCCACCGTGACGGTCCGTCAAGGTGGTGACGGTCCGTCACCCCAAGCCGTCAAGTGGAGGCAGAACGCGGAGCGGATTCCGAACGTTTTTGGGTTTACTTCCTGGACTCCTATAAATACCCTATGTTAGGTTTATTTTATTCATACACTTACCAATACATTACCCAATAGTTTTAGGAGTTTTTGAGCAATTTTGGAGAGAGGAAACACGCTACACACGTTTTCCTCCTCCTTGAATCTTGTTCTTGATTTGTTCTTGGGATTTTGTTTTTCTTGTTCTTGGATAATTGAAGATTGTTCTCATTATATTGTAAGAATCTTTTCTCTTTATTATGAATATGACTTTCTTCTCTTCTTCTTCTAGCATGATTAACTAAACTCCCACAACTAGGGTTGTGTGAGCCATGGCTAAAGTAGCGATATAGATTTCGGGTAGCGACGGGTTCAATATATATGTTGTCACTTTGTTAATCATTCATTATTTAACGTTTTCTAGTGGTTGCAAACATTAGAACATGCCTAGGTTTAATTTGCTTGAGTAAAGAGATTAAAACCGGGAAACTTGATTAACGACGAGGATTCGAGACTACTAACTCTCGTCTTATGATTAATGTTGTAACTAGATTAATCTACTTGATGTTTAGGATTGAAATCTAAAAGAACACCTTTTCAAGTTCGAGAGAATTGAAAAGTAAATTCGTCTATTTGGTTGAGAAACGTTTAGACGATACCAGTAATTCAATCACATCGTGACACATATATAGAAAGAACCCAGTTAAGCCTAGAATCGACATTGTTACCAACACCATGGTAAACACTTCCCTAGTTCATTCTCCTATTGATTATTTCTCATACATTATTATTTGCTTTTGTTCACGTTTTGATCCCCTTTATTTACCGGAAACTATTGACCATTAGTCAACTAATTCACTAAAGACTTAACTTTCACCATATTCTCTGTGGGATCGACCCCAACCTTTGTTGGGTTCTATATTTGACAACGATCGCTTACGCTTCCTAATTGGAATGGTACTTTGAGCGTTATCAAATTTTGGCACCGTTGCCGGGGAATACGGTTGTTTGTTAAGTCCGGTGTGTTTATTTGACTCTTAGTCATACTTTCCTGCTTTTACGTTTATTTGTTGTTTTTGTTTTTGACAGGGTACAGAGTTGTGCATGCCAAGTACCCGGCGCTCAGGTGAATCAACATTACCTTACGACCCCGAGCTTGCTAGAACGTTAAGGCGGAATATGGCCGCACAACAAAAGGCAGCAAGGCTCGCTGCAGAACTGCAGGCCTAACAAAATCTAAATGCTGGTGGTCTGCAGGACGATGTTATGCTGAATGATGAGGATATCGACTTGGATGGAGTTGGCGCTACGGGCGCCATTGCTCTTCCACCGCTACCGCCCGGAGCCAAGTTCAACATCACTAGCATGATGATCCAGCTGTTGAACTTGAGAGGAGTGTTCCGTGGTGCCGCTGGGGATGATCCAAACCAGCACCTGATGAATTTCGTGGGCATCTGCAAGTCGTTTGAGTTGCCTGGAGTGAGTCAGACAGCAATCAGGCTCAGGTTGTTTCCATTGTCTCTGTCTTATGAGGCAGCATTGTGGTTGACAGAGCTTACCCCCGACTCTATCGCAACTTGGGGAGAGTTGAAAGGAGCTTTCCTAGAAAGGTTCTTTCCTCTCTCTAGGATGATACAGTTGAGGGATGAGATTAGCAATTTCAGACAGCAACCTCACAAAGCATTGCACGAGACCTGGTTGCGATTCAAAAAGAAGCTAACACAATGCCCTAACCATCAGTTGAATGACGAATTTTTGATGCAAACATTCTACAGGGCACTGAATTCGGCTACCAAGCCGACGTTGGACAACGCAGCAGGTGGAGCGTTTATGGGTCGCACTTTTGCCGATGCCACAGCTATTTTGGACAGGCTCACCAAAACCAACAGGGCCTGGCATACACGTGATTCAGAGGTACCAGCTAGTACTTATGCAGTTGGTATTTCAGCAGAGCAGCGCAGAAAAGAGGAGGAGCGCGACCAAGACATGGCGCATCTGAAAACGCAGCTGGACCTACTGACAAAGCACTTGTTCTCAGGAGGTATGGAAAAGGTAAAAACTGTGGGTCCCCAAGGTAGAGTAGCAGAGTTGGAAACATAGGAGGAGGCGAATTACTTGGGGGGTTTCCAGGCCAATGGCCAAGGAAATCAAGGTCGGACCTATCAGAAGGACAACTACTATGAGAAAGCTGGTTACAGAGATCGCGATCAAGGAAACTGGAGGAGTAACACTGATAGAGGTGGGTTGTATGTACCACCTGGTAATCGGGACAAAGCTAGCAACGAGGCAGGGACTTCCAAGCTAGAGAACATGATGGCAAAGATGCTGCTGAAGGTAGAATCGACTGACTCTGGGGTGAAGGAGATAAGGACTGAGTTATCGGCCATGAGTCAAATAGTGGAGTCGCATTCCACTTCAATTAAGCAATTGGAATAGCAAGTGGGCTTAATCTCGGCATCTCTAAACCCAAGGAAGACAGGTACCTTGCCGAGTGACACGATTCAAAATCCGAGGAATGATGCGAGCTGTATGGCGATCACCACAAGAAGCGGCAAAATATTACTGGAATCACATCCGGAAATTCAGACTCAAGTTGAGGGTGAGATCGCGGACGACAAGGAAGTCGAGGAGGCTACTCAAAAGCCCGCGGAGAAAAGCAAGGAAGCTGAAAAGCTTCCAACTATGATGCCCCGACCACCACCTCCTTTCCCACAATGCCTGAAGAAGAAAGCGGAAGATGGTAAGTTCCTGAATTTCCTGACCATGCTCAAGCAAATATCAATAAACATCCCATTGGTGGAAGCGCTTGAACAGATGCCCGGTTATGCCAAGTTCATGAAGGACTTGATTACAAAGAAGAGGTCGGTAAGTTTTGAACCGGAAGACAACCTCTACCATTGCAGTGTTATTTCCTCAAGGTCGTTAGTAGACAAAAAGGAAGATCCGTGTGCGTTTACTGTTCCCTGTACTATTGGGAAACTCGGCTTCGGAAGAGCCTTGTGTGATCTTGGTGCTAGCATCAACCTGATGCCGCTAGCAGTCTATAAACAATTAGGTCTGGGAGCTCCTAAACCAACGTCCATGAGAGTGTTGATGGCCGACCGTTCGGTAAAGCGACCCGTGGGAATATTGTCTGATGTGCTAGTAAAGATCGGTAAGCTTATCTTCCCAGCTGACTTTGTGATCTTGGATTGCGAAGTGGATTTTGAAGTTCCCATAATCTTGGGACGACCATTGTTAGCCACGGCAAGAGTGTTGGTTGACATGGAAAGAAACGAACTGACCTTCAGACTAAATAATGAAGTTGTCAAGTTCGATGTGTCCAAATTGATGAAGCAACCAAGTGACATGAGGGTGGTCGCGGTCGTAAATGTTATTGAGGAAGCTCCTGCGGATGTGCACCTTGAGGAGAAGGGTTTGGTCGAGACTCTAGCTGTTGTGAGAAGGATGTTGCGAGAGCGTAAACATGTAGAGGAAGGCGGTGAAAATAGATCAAAGAAACGAAAACACCGCAAGAGAATCTGCAAAGAAAGAGCGAAGAAGTTGTCGCGACTAGCTGCGGAGCCAATAAAAGAAGAAGCTGGAATGCAACATGAGGTTGTCGCGTGCACACACTCCATCGAGTTTTCCTGTTTTAGAGACCCTGGCGGTCTCCAACATCATTCCAGAATCTGAGTCATATCGACTTCACAGGTATTCCTTTCTCTCACAGTTTTTAGCTTTCATATGGATGCATTGGGGACAATGCATGAGTCTAAGTTGAGGGTGTGGGGAAACCTGTGAGTCACCACCGAGGGTTTTTGTTGCCATGTTTCTTTTCCCTCCGGTGTGCTATCTAGTAGAACCGACATGTTTAGGTTGTTATTTTAAATTTTTGTTTTTTTTTAGTGTCTATAGTGATGAGCATGGCGTTTTTCTTTGACTAAAAGGAGCCCCTTTGAAAATTTTCTGGTTTTGTACTTATGTTGAAAAGATTGACTGTCTGGATCCTTGAATGTCATTATGTGATTATGATTAGAATGAGTATGCTTAAGCCGAGCGGTTGTTTGATAGTTGGTAGCGGTATAGTTTCTTGGTGCCAAGAGTGTGCGAGATTATTGTTATAAATTCTTGCTCTGTGCATGCATCTAGAACTTGCCCGGTCTATTTTGTTAAGTTTGAAGTTTGTTGCTTAGGAAAGGATCACAGGCCCTTTTTGTGTGCAGTCCACTTAACCTATAAGACCGTCCAAATATAAATAATCCCTTGATCCCTGTTTGAGCCATAATTGACCTTATTCTTTCAATAACCTGTCACCATTCCCGTGTAATTTTGAATCCCTATTTTGGCCCTGGTCCTTCCTTGGACACCGTGCACCTCAACGCAGGCAATCAGCCCAAGTTGAGGGTGGCTACTATAGAGGTAAACCCTGTTTTGGCCCTGGTCCTTCCATGGACATTGTGCACCTCAACCCAGGCAATCAGCCTAAGTTGAGGGTGGCTAATATAGAGGTGAATGATAAGAAAAAGAGGATAGTGAAGATTGGTTGTGAATAGAATGAAAATTCGGGTGTGTGCCTAAGAAAAGAAAGAAAAAAAAAAGATGAAAAAGATCGAAAAAGTAATAAAAAGAATTGAGGCCGCACCTGTAGCTAGAAAGAAGGAAATAAAAAGGTGAATAAGGATGGACAAAGTAAAGTTATGTGGTAATAAGACGTCGGTGGTTCCAAGGAGGGCTTAGTCACTAACCCCTAAATGTATCCTACCTGCACCTGAAACCTCATTACAAGCCTAAACAAGTCCTGTAGTGATCCTGAGCGGCTTTATGAAGAACTGAAATAGAATAGTAAGGGCAAGCCTATGGTATCGCATGTGCATTGTTTGAAATCGTTTGTGAGTGTGAGCGCTTACCTAGTCCCAAATTTTGTGTGTGGGATTTCTTTGTGGTGAGGGCACCAAGATGTCTATATTGTCTATTGATTGTTAGGATAGCTACGCGTGTGTATGCATAATGTTCTATCATATCGGAATGACATGTTTGGATCCTTGCAAGTTAGTGTTTCATACATTTGTGTGCTACGAGGGAGCTTGATTGAAAAATGAAAAAGATGTTGAATGACCATGAGTTGCTAGAGACACGAGTTTGTTTTCTTAGTTGAGTCGTCGTATTGTTTTTCTTTTATGTTATGTTGCTTGAGGACAAGCGAACGTCTAAGTTGAGGGTGTTGATGTGCCGCCATTTTACGGCACTTTCGACTCCTTTTAACTAAGAACAATCGTACGTTTTCAAGCAACCATCGTCGTTTTTGATGGTTTTATGTTATATTTGTAGGAAATGGAGACAAACACGGAAACGGAAGGAAATACGAGCAAAAAGACATTCTGCCTAAGAGTGACGGCCTGAGTGACGGTCCGTCAAACATGTGACGGTCCGTCACATGTGACCGTCAAGTAGAGGCAGTGTACTGCCTAGGAGTGACGGCCGCCGTGACGGTCTGTCAAGGTGATGACGGTCCGTCACAGTGACCGTCAGGTTGAGCTACACCACTGCCTTGTGGTGACGGCCAAGGCGACGGTCCGTCAAGGTGGTGACGGTCCGTCACCCCAAGCCGTCAAGTGGAGGCAGAACGCGGAGCGGATTCCGAACGTTTTTGGGTTTACTTCCTGGACTCCTATAAATACCCTATGTTAGGTTTATTTTATTTATGCACTTACCAATACATTACCCAATAGTTTTAGGAGTTTTTGAGCAATTTTTGAGAGAGGAAACACGCTACACACGTTTTCCTCCTCCTTGAATCTTGTTCTTGATTTGTTCTTGGGATCTTTTGTTTTCTTGTTCTTGGAATAATTGAAGATTGTTTTCACTACATTGTAAGGATCTCTTTTCTTTATTATGAATATGACTTTCTTCTATTCTTCTACAAGCATGATTAACTAAACCTCCCACAACTAGGGTTGTGGGAGCCATGGCAAAAGTAGCAAGATAGATTCCGGGTAGCGTCGGGTTCAATATATATGTTTTCACGTTGTTAATCATTCATTATTTAACATTTTCTAGTGGTTGCAAACATTAGAACATGCCGAGGTTTAATTTGCTTGAGTAAAGAGATTAAAACCGGGAAACTTGATTAACGACGAGGATTCGAGACTACCAACTCTCGTCTTATGATTAATGCTGTAACTAGATTAATCTACTTGATGTTTAGGATTGAAATCTAAAAGCACACCTTTTAAAGTTCGAGAGAATTGAAAAGTAAATTTGTCTATTTGGTTGAGAAACGTTTAGACGATACAATTAATTCAATCACGTCGTGACACGCATATAGAAAGAACCCAGTTAAGCCTAAAATCGACATTGTTACCAATGCCATGGTAAACACTTCCCTAGTTCATTCTCCTATTGATTAATTCTCATACATTATTATTTGCTTTTGTTCACACAAAACCCCCCCTTTATTTACCGGAAACTATTGACCATTAGTCAACTAATTCACTAAAGACTTAACTTTCACCATATTCTCTGTGGGATCGACCCCAACCTTTATTGGGTTCTATATTTGACAACGATCGCTTACGCTTCCTAATTGGAGTGGTACTTTGAGCGTTATCAATCCTCCTCAGCTTTAGAACCATAGAAGTCTGGAGGATTCATCCAAGTGAAGTCTCAAACTCTAGCTAATGTGAGTTATTCTATAGTTGGACTGGTTCCATAGCCTGTTGGTTCACCTGATTAGTCATGGCCTAGGCTAGCACCTGAAAAGAACCCCTGAACTCAGCATGAGTGACTTGCTAATTCAAAGGGTCTGCTGGAGCTGGTGGTGCTTGTTGATTCCCATTTCCATTCCTACTTTTGTTAGCTCTTCTAGGAGGCATTTTCTTTAATGTGTAGAGCATGATATAGAAGCAGATTAATAGAGTTCATACTCTATAGCACGAGATTAAAAATATCTTGTAGCCTCTCTCTCTCTCATAAGTTTGGCGCGCTTCAGGGACTCTATTTGATGCGGCTTTCAGACACTCTAGGACACATTAAACTTGATGCTCTGATAACAAGTTTGTCACGCCCCAAGGCTACCCTCTAGACGTAACACGATGCTCAGAATCATAAGTGACCCCAAGTTAACCCATGGCATGGCATATACTAAGCAATCTGATTTAAAAAAATATATGTGTGAAAGATAAACTGAAGGAAAGCATAAGTATAGGTATATAAAACTAATGATTCTAAAAATAAAAAAAATAACAATAAATCTGGAATCTAAACTAATTGCATTAGATGAAAACTGAATCTATGTCTAAAATCCTCTACCAAAATGAGTTGCTGGAACAAGCCCCCAGCTAACTCTAATAGTCTAGAAACTAAAACCAAATAATAAAATAAATGAAATAAGTTTTGTCCTCAAAACATGAGGACTCACCAACTGTACTGCTGAGATGACTAGGAAAATGACTATACGTGATCTGGATGATGAGCGTCTGAACCTACATCATAATAGGATATAACACAAAAGTATGCATCAGTACTTGGAATATACTAAGCATGCGGGATATGTACTAATATATACATACTAGATATAATAAGATAAACTAAATATGTAAGGCATGCTGAACATGAAACTGAAGGATATAATCTGATGCAATTGACCAAGAAGATAAACATACAATTGTATAATACTGAATTGAATAACTGACTAAAAGGTCATACATCATCTGAATCTGAACTGTGGAAGCTACTATCAACCGACACACCCTAAGCTGAGCTAACTATGAGGCCAACCTGTAACCCTAGCTAAGAGGGTTTTCATACCTTGCCAAGGGTACAAATATTCACTAGCACGGATCCACTAAACAGATGTACAAAAGGACTAAGGTGTCAATCCTAATTTGACAGGTGACCCTTTAGAACCTATGGTGGTGCCATAGTTTTGGGACGTAGGGACTTCTACCAAAATTCTCAGCCTAAATTGACAAGTGAGCCTTCATCCTCTCATTCACTTGGTGCTGAGTACTACTCCCTACTGAGTTAAATAAATAAATTGACATATTGGATAGCTCAAATTACTGACTTTCGGAGAATGATAAATAATGCTAAGACTGAAAGCAATTACATTATGTAATTTTGAATGCTGAATGTTGTCTAAAAATACACGAAACTATAACTGATTGGGTGTTCATAACCCACCATTTTTAAGAGATTGAACTACTTTTAACAATTATAGAATCTGGATAAAACATGGAATTCATAACTATAATTAAATTTCATGGATTATGCAACATACTGAGGGTGTGAAGATTCTGAGAGTGCGATCATGCTAGACTTCGATGAAATCATGGAATAAAGGCTAATACATAATGAGGAAACTGAAATACAAAGAATTTCCCAAAAACTTAGGAACCTTAGATTCTGGAAACTAAACTAAAGTTGAAGTACTATGTTAATTTAGGGATTCAATGGGTGAAAGGAAACCCAATGATGAAATCCCATATACATGAGCGCAAAACCCTTGGTGAAATTTTTTGGTTTTGAAGCCTGAAGTTGGAGAACCTTCTGCTTGCTTTTGAGAAGAAGGAATGCTCCTTTTCTTTTCTTTTTTCTAAGGTTGATGTAGTTCTAAGGGAATGAGGGGTTTGGGTAGTTTTAGGCTAAATAAATAGTCTTAAGCTTAGGCAAAACAACATAGTTTAGCCTTTAAAAAGAATAGGAAAGGTCTGGAATAGCTTTGGGATTTAAAAAGAAAAACTACTGAAAAATTTGTGACTTGAGTTCCACAGGTGGTAACCACGGGTCATAGATAGTTCCACGAGCCGTGGAACCTTGCCGTGGTTCCTAGGCTTTTTTGATGGATTATAGGTTTGATTTCCATGACCCCAATCCATGGAACATAGATTATTCCATGGTCCATGGATTCCTCTTGTATATTAGGACCTGAGAGTTTATCTGTAGGACTGTTTGCACGGGACTATTCCATGGTTCGTGGTTTAGTCCACGGCTCATGGACTTGGTCCGTGGTTTCCGTTCTGAACTCTGACATCTGAACACTTAGGATTTTGGGATGGTTCTATGCTTAGGATTTTCTGGTATGTTCATTCCTGGGATATTTTAAATTGATAGTTAAGTTGTGAGCTACTACGTGAAGCATGGAAATCACTTAAAGACAAACATAGAATGCATTCAAATAGTAACATTGTTAAAACTAGCATCCATGTGCAATAATAAAAGGGAAAAAGAAGGGGAGAACATTATCTAATACATTCCTCAAATGGGGGAAAACCTAAAAGTAGTAAATAGTGTATATATAATAGGGGAGAGGGAGAAAGTATGACAGGCACCAAGGGGGCCCTATCCAGATGCCTCAACAATATCCGGGGCTATGGAGGCGGGGTACTCTGCCTCTATGTCACTCAGGAAAGGGAGCTCTCGTATGTCCTCAGGCTTTAGTTGGGAAAGCTCCTTGCCAGGGATGGTGCAGATGAACATGACCTTCACAGTCTTCCACATCCATGCAAGCATACGGTCCCAGGAAAGCCTCTTCTTCTTCTTCTCCACATCAAGGTCTCTGTGGAGTGTTGCATAGTCTTGGGCATGGGGAGGTGGGCTTATGGCTCTATCAGAGGCATTCTTCATGAATCTCTTGACCCTGGATAAGTCCACCACCAGGAGACTGCTAGTGATCGGTGGTTGGGACTGGGAGGGAGGGGCAGAATCATCATTATCATCACCAGTTCCTTCTGCAGCTTGGTTTCTCTCGGCTTCACCCACCTTCCTCTTCTTCTTTCCCTTGGAAGTGATTATCTTTACCCGTAAGGGGTGGAAGTCAGGGTCCATCTCCAGCTCTCTGTCAATCCCCTCTTTGAGCACCTCAACTCGCCTGCACAGTGAAGACACCGAACTAGGAAGATAGGGACCCTTTTTGTTACCCAAGTAGAAGTCCCTCCACTCAAACACAATTTATTCCCCCATGTTCGACTGTATGCCTTGTATGGCGCAGGACACCACTGAAGCCCGAGGAAAGGTTACGTTGGTAAGGTTGCTCAATGGACGAATCCTCTGGGAAATAAAGTTTAGCAACCTCCTAGCATCGGTTGTAAATTAAGTGCTTGTGACACCCTCAATAGTTGGCCAACAGACCTGGTCCCTGAACTCCTCCTCTATCAGAGTGTCCCACAGCCATTTCATAACCATCTCCCAAAGTTTGGTGTCGTATGCAACATTCAAGACGTGAGGCACTCCTAGAATCTCATTGATAGTACAGATATCCATGGGGATATACACCCCTTGAATGTAAATCGTAGGGTTGGGGTCATCCTAAAGCATGGTATGGCATAGAAATCCCTTACCCATCCTGAGACACCAGAAGGGGGAGCCTCCACCAATGGACCCATCCAAAATTCTGGAGCCGCCTGTGGAATGCACTTGCCTTTTTGGCCATCCCTCTCATGTTGAAACCTCTCTCGTAGCAGAACTCAGTCCTTTGGTAGTCATGAAATCTCTCCTAACTAGCATCATCGGGGAACCTCTCATAAGTCGAAATGTGTTCTTCATTTTCAGCCATTGGGAGTTAAATCTACAAGTTAACAAAAAGGGGTTAATTAGAACTCTTAAAGTGCTAAGGAAATCAATTTTGGAGAAAAGGCCAATTCCTTGGCCTGCTTGGGAGGTTATTACCTGCAACCTCCTGCAATAGCGAACTATATCCCACTACAGCGATGTTGCTATAGCAGGAATTTATTCTCAATAGTGGCATCACTGAGCAAGGCCGCTATAGCAACCTTCATCGTTCCATAAATTCAAGAGGTGCAACAATAGTGTATCTCGATCAAAATTCTATTTAGGACATTCCAAGTTCAGATCAGCGTTCCCAGAGTACTCTAATACTAGTTTGTGCAAAAATTTGGCATTATAACTCCTAAAAATTTCTCAAATCACCATTTTCCCAAATAAGAAATGACCCTTCATATTCCCTACGGTTTTGAGCCTATTTCAGCCATGAACCCCATAATTCTTATGCCCAGAATGCTATGGGAGCATTCTGAACGTAAGAGAAGCATCCATGCTTTGAGGATTCAACCAAATCAAACCCAAAAATTGAAATTTCAAAAACCAACCCACTATCTATTCCATACATAAAAATTCAAGCCTTGAACAAGCAAAATTCATGCAAGGAAGCAAGGAAAGTAAAATTTAACGATTGTTACCTTGTTTCTAACATCAAGAGAAAAGTGATCAGGGAGAGAATTCTGTTTCTATCGGGTGAAAGAGGGAGAAGGGGAGAGAAACCCATTTCTTACTCCTTAAAACTATTGGCACCCGTTATAGAGGCCAACCTCCTGCTATAGCGGTGCTGCTATAGTGGAATAATTCTTGCTTTAGCGGGATCCAGACCCGCGAAGCAGAAGATTTTGTTCTTCCATTTCATTTAATCTTCCTGACTCAGTATATTGACAAGGCCCCGAGATTCATAAGCACTCGGGAAAGGGTGGCTTTAAATAGTCTCGTGCAACTCAAGGGGGGAAATTCCTCAACAGGACAAAATAGTAATAGTTCTGGCATGGGTTTCTAGTACACTGAAGGGAATAAAGTTTAATGGTCCATGTAAGTCAATAATTTTACTCGGGATAATGTCATCCTTCTATAGCGGAAATTTTCTTGCTATAGCATTATTATGGTAGCAGCCGGCAGGCTGCTATAACAGGCTAATGAAACCAGTAACCCAAAACACGGGTTTTATAATTTGATTTTCTCCTCTTCAGTTGTAAAAAGAATGAGGCTTGCTCCAAAAACCATCCTAGGGTGCCTCATGGCTTGAAATCAATTGAGAGGAGGGATTACCACTCAGATGGGATAAAACCCACGGATTCTACGTTGATTTCTCATCAAGATTCACCTCTACGGAGCCAAAGTTCACCTTTAAAATTCTGTAGCAGCTACTTCGAAACTAGTTAGTCTAGGTTAATTGAGTAGATTAGACCCGGGTTGAAATGCATGATATACTGTAGATTGACATGATATTGTATGCTTAGGCCCTCGGGCACGTTGTTTGGATGGATAAAACGTGTTTAAACTTTCTAGTTGGGGTGGAAATTTACTGTTATGAGTAATATTGACCCTATGCTTGATTGATTGTTTAATTTATTATTGTTAATCCTCTGATAATCGGGTTATAGGTGGGTTCACAAAACTAGTACTGATTAACTGTAAGGATTGCTAGGCCATAGTGGATTCCCCTGGGTTGGTATAATGAAGGGAGCGAGAAGAGTAAGGAGGTACTAAGTTTATGGTATTAGGGAATGGACTTCCTGTAGATGTATGTGTATTCCTAAATAAGTCTAGGATTTGAGGTATATGAATTAATATGTTTAATTGAATAAAATGGGGATCTGTTTTTGGATAGGCCATCAAAAGCTAGAATGATGAACCATAATTGTTGTGGTAGGTGATGATTATTTGTAACCCAATTGCATTATGTGTGCATAATAACTGTCTCAGTAGTATTACTTGCACAATGTGTGTTCAGTAAAAAGGAAATGAATGCTAAATGATATCTTAACGTCAATCTCATGCAATGAACCTGTTTTAAATGCTTGTTGGTTGTATAAGTATGGTATGTTATCATTGTGGTTATGATTATTGAGATATCTATAATGTTTTGGTTGGCTCGGGTACCTCGCCTGGTACAGATCATTAGTTGGCTCGGATACCACACTTGGTACAGATTTATTTACGGTTGGCTCGGGTACCACGCCTGGTACAAATTTATTTATGGTTGGCTCAGGTACCACACCTGTGTGTTGGTTCCATAAGTGAACCGGGCTCATTTGTCGTGATGTTATTATTACATGTTGGACTATGAGTGTCCGGGTTGGTGTGTTTAAGTGCTAAGGTGGTTTCTTGTGTTGACCGAAATTGTATGTTGAATGCCATAGATGATGTCCTAGGGATTCTTGGGTGGTCCGGGTTACTTGAAGGGTATGACATAAATGCATATGGTCTGTACATATAGTTTTAGACATGTCATACATGGATATCACATTGGGTTATTTACTGGGAGTCTTACAGATAATCTATTCACTTGGCTGAGGGATGTGGGTCTAAGCTACTAACTTAGAATTTGAGTGAGAGTGTTAGGCCTGCTAATGGGGATAACTGGCTAATTGGTAGTAGGGCTGACGATTGTAAGGTATCTCTAGTGTTTGGTGAGACGGGTAGGCTTGGAGAGTCTAAGGTTTATAAAGGGTCAACGTATGATCAGAATAAGAGAGTGGGATGTTTCTAAAATGATGAGTTAGCAGCGGATTAGGGTAAGGAGGCTCAAGAGGGAGTTAGTAGAATTCACAAGTAGTATATCTGGGTAGTAAGAGTTATTGATGAAGGACCTTATTGCATAATTCTTGAGTGTATGCATTCTTTCTGGATATTTAGTTTTGGGTGATAGTCGTGAATTAGTTTCAACTTTAGGTTCTTTTTTGAACTTGAATTAGGTAATTAAATTTGATTATGAATCTGAAATTAGGTTCTTGAATTTGGAACCTTTTGAACTTGAATTAGTTTTGGATTTCGGGTAATAATCTTAAATTAGTTTTCAAATTTAGGTACTTGAAGGTAAGTTTTTTGAAGATTTGTTCCTTGAAGTTAAGTTTTTTTTAAGTTAAGTTTTTTTAAGTTTGTTCATTTATATTGTTTGTTTTGGGTGATAATTTTGAATTAATTTTATACTTTAGGTTCTTTTTTGAACTTGAATTAGGTACTTGAAGGTAAGTTTTTTAGAGATTTGTTCCATGAAGTTAAGTTTTTTTAAAGTTAAGTTTATTTATGTTTGTTAGTTTAAGTGAAGTGATAATCTTGAATTAGTTTTCAACTCTAGGTTCTTGAATTAGGTCCTTTAAGGTAAGTTTTTTGAAGTTAAGTTTTTTAAGTTTGTTAGTTTATATTGTTAGTGAATTTGGAAATTTTGAATTAGTTTTGGTTTATGCATACAAATGTCATCAGGTGATGGTGATCGAGGTTGTCCTAGTAAGAGTAGCAAGTCTAGTAAGCCTAAGAAGAGATCTAGGAGGCCTAAAGAGCCTGACATATTCCAGGTTATCTTTCATCTTTGCCACAGATTTGCTCTTCTTCACCAGTGTCTATCCCCTATGGCACTGGGAATCCGAAGATTATTATGATCCTAGACCCACTACTTCTCATCACACTTTCATGCCTACACCCACTATGTCTTTGCCACATGGCAGCGCGACTATCAGATTATCATTTGGTACTCCATCTCCACGTATTTCTTCCCCCTTCCTATCAAGCTTGTGACTTAGATATACCAGCTCTGAGTCTGATGCACAGACATCTACTCCTCCATTGACTCAGCGTTATACACTTTCGTCATTACCTAAACTAGTACCTCTTGAGGAGGAAGAGGAAGTGGATCTGAGACCCGCGAGAAGGACATGATTGGTAGAGTCATGATTCAGCCTGATGGATCATCATAAGTTTTTTTTCTAAATTGATAAGTTTGTTTTGTTTTTCATCTTAATTAATTATTTATGACTTGACATGCTTATTATGTTTTTTTACATATGGTATCCCATGAAATAGCCTAGATGTGCTCTAAAGGAGGCAGTTAGGAGACCATTTCAAGAACCTTGACACTCCTAGTAGGACATTCCAGAATCTATCAAACAGGCCATGTTCGATGAGTTTAAGTTATATACAGTTTAATTATTATTTATTAAGTTTAATATTAACTTTTCATTAATATACATATATATCATCTAAAACTAGTCATTTCTGTCTTTCAGACAATGTGTACTTAGAAGCAAAAGTATAATAAGATTATTTTCACTACTTTCAAGAGGAAGGTCAGTGTCAGGTTGTCCCAATGGCTTAAAAGAGTTTGGGATAGTAAAAAGTGTGGCTCTTGGCCTCTACCTCATATTCATGAGCAGTTTAAAGAATATTAAAATTCGAAAGAGTTGAAAGCATTGTCTGAATAAGTCAACAAAGCCAGAAGCAGTATCAAAGATGGATCGTTGTACATTGGGGATGCAAAGAGCGTAGCAGAGATTGAAAGGAAAATGATAAGTAATAATATTAACCTTTTAACTTATATGTTTATATAAACTTGATTAAATATCAATTACTTAATTATGTCAAATTTTATTTTGTTTGCAGGAGAAGAAATTAGAGCGTCCTCCGACTCAGTCTGAGCTATTTCAGAAATGCCACATTAGAGAAAAAAATGATTCGGATCAGGATGTATGGATTGAGCAGAGGGCTCAAGATGCCTATGTAAGTTTTAAATTTTAGATATAATTAAAGTACTAACATATATATATATATATATATATATATTATGTATAATTATAACTTTTACTTTTTTATATGCAGGATGCGTTTGAAAGTGTCTTGTCTGAGTACAGCCAGACTTAGCAAAGTTAGGGCTTGCTGACCCAGTCCACAAAGGAGGAAACCACTCAAATATGGATCAAAAAGTGGCAAGGCAGAGACAAAAGGGGAGAGTCTATGGTCTAGGCTCTAGGAATGATTTGTGATGCATCTAGTCAGGACTGGTAGGTATTGGATCCTCGCGCCAGGCTGAGGCGGTTGACGGTGTTCAGCTTGTACATATGTCACAGTGGATCGCACAACTTACGCGTGCCTTGGCAAAATCTGAGAGAAAATGGATTGAGGGCGATCAACATATGTTCAAGACCGTCGAGTCTCTTAAAGAAAAAGTATCTTCCTTGATTTGGTCATCACGGATGTAGTACATGTCATACTCCTTCCTCCTTGTTATCAAGCGACGACATGACTGAGAATAGTGATAATGAGGAGGAGTATGTGGACACTAACCCTGTTAGAATTGACTTATTTAGTTCATTTCCCTTTATTTTTTGACACTTTTACACTTTGTTTTAAGTTTTTCAATACTTTGTATGTCCTTTTGGTGGACCTTTTATGTGTTTAGTCATATTATTACTTCGTATTTAGTTTCTATTTGATGTTGTAGTTATTTTATGAATATTGTGACAGCAATTAGTGCTAGTTTGGATTGTATTGAATTGGTTTTGTAAATGGCAGGTGGTGCATATTCAAAATATAGGTTTCTGCATTTGAAAAAATGCAAAAAAGCGATAAACATGGTCTATTTTGTCCATCGCTTTTCTGGATTTTTTTAAAAAAAAAATTTAGAAAAATTGACGGACAATTGAGTCACTGTCCGTCGCTTTGTTCTTCATGTTCAAGAACAAAGCGACGGACAGCATCGCTTTTTTGAAAAAAAAAAGTCTTGATTTTTATATTTGCATCGCCTTCTGTCGTTTATAAAGCGACACTGTCCGTTGCTTTTGGAAAAGCGATGAATTACTTTCCCACGAAAGTGAGTCCATCATTTTTCCATCAATTTTGGCCAAAAAAGTGAGAGACAGCGTCGCTTTTGGCCGTTGCTTTTCATGCTTTTTTTAGTAGTGCTTAATGCATAATTCTTGAGTGTATGCATCCTTTCTGGATATTTACATGATGTTATGTGGTAGATTCAGGTCAATCGATGATGCCTATCAGTACGTGTTGTTTGTACTGATACTACTCTTGCTATACCTTTTGGGTATAGTCTGGTTGCAGGATCAATTGATATTTCTTAGGTGAAGGTGATGGTGATATCCAGTAGCTTCTACTCATCTCTTCCTATGGTGGGAACTGCATATTATTCCTATTTATTTCTCTTAATAGCTCTTGTACCTATTTAGACTAGTTCCCAAGGAGGGGTTCAGTTGTATCTTTAAAGGATTTTTTCTGTATTTGAGTTTTGAGATTGGTTTTATTTTATTAAGGAAAATTCCATGTTTTCTTATTTATTTCTGCGTACCTGTTTTAATCGGGTGGTAAGGGTTCTCCTATCTAGGTGACTTAGAGTAGGTACCCGCATAATTCGGTAGTTGGGTCGTGACATTATATCCGATAGGGGAGCTCAATTCACCGAGAATTTTTGGAAGTTATGTCAGAGAACTTTGGGAACGCAAGTGAATTTAAGTACAGTCTTTCACCCTCAAACGGATGGTCAGGCAGAACGTGCAATCCAAACACTTGAGAATATGTTGCAAGCTTGTTTATTGGACTTCAAGGTAGTTGGGATGTTCATTTTCCATTTATGAATTTTCTTATAACAATAGCTACCATTGAAGTATCAAAATGGCACCTTATGAAGCTTTATATGGGAGAACGCGTAGATCACCAATCAGATTGTTTAAAGTGGGTGAAAACTGCTTTATTTGGGTCAAATCTTATTCACCAAGCTATGGAAAAATTTAAGGTGATACAACAGTTGCTAGCAATAGCTCAAGTTGACACAAATCATATGCAGATACTAGAAAAAGGGGCTGGAGTTTGCTAGAGGAGATTGGGTATTCTTGAAGGTGTTGCCAATGAAAAGGGTAATGAGATTAGGTGAAAAGGGAAGGTTGAGTTCGCACTACGTGTGGCAATATATGATTATAAAAAGAGTTGGCCAAGTTGCATATGAGTTAGAGCTACCCCAAGGGCTTTCAACAATTCATCCAGTATTTCACATCTCGATGCATATAAAATGCATAGGTGACCCATCTCGTATTACTCCTACTGAAGATGTACAAGTTACAGGAGATATTACTTATAAAGAAGTACCCAATGCTATTCTGGATCAACAAGTTTATATATTAAGAAATAAAGAAGTAGCTTTCGTAAAAGTACGATGGAGAAACCAATAAGTAGAAGAAGTTACATGGAAAGCGCAAGCAGCAATGAAATCCAAGTATCTTCATCTATTTCAATCTAATGAGAAAGGTGAAAGTGTTGAGTTGAGGCATTGACAAGTACGTATAAATATATATGTATTTTGTGGCTAATAGTAGTACTTACTTAGGGTTGAACTTTTTTAGATTGTTTAACTATGCAAACATTTGAGGATGAGTGTTCCTAAGGGGGAGAGGATGTAAAACCTCGAATTCTGCAATGTTAGTTCTATTCATATGGCACTTGACATAGCCTTATAGTATAGGTGAGGGACATAGTTTCTTATATGAGTAATGATGGTTTAAAATACGTTGGAAGGTGTTGTAATACCCCATACATTTCAGCACATATACGGCCAAGTTAACCTTAAAGAAAGTATTTAAACTCGAGATAATAAGGTGGTATTCGAGCTTAAAGTTTAAAGTGAAGTACTAAGTTGAATCAAGAGAGATTAAGATTTAAAAAATGGAACCAAATAAGTGAGTTGCTTGCTTGACTTAACAAAGCTAGTAGGTGCATCACCTACTTAGACTGCTAGTGATCGGGGGTTGGGACTGGGAGGGAGGGGCAGGATTGTCATCATCATCACCAGTTCCTTCTGCATCTTGGCTACTCTCAGCTTCACCCACCTTCCTCTTCTTATTTTCCTTGGAAGTAATTACCTTTACCCTAAGGGGGTGGAAGTCGGGGTCCATCTCCAGCTCTCTATCAGTCTCCTCCTTGGGTACCTCAACTCGCCTGCACAGTGCAGACACCAGACCAGGAAGGAAGGGACCCTTTTTGTTGCCCCAGTAGAACTCCCTACACTCAAACAATTTTTTTTCCCCCATGTTCAGTTGTATGCCTTGTATGGCGCAGGCCACCACCAAAGCCCGAGGAAAGGTTACATTGGTAAGGCTGCCCAACGGATGAATCCTTTGGGAAACAAAGTTTACCCACCTCCTAGCATTGGTTGTAAAGTAAGCGCTTATGATGCCCTTAGTAGTTCACCAGCAGACCTGGTCCCAGAAATCCTCCTCTATCAGAGTGACCCGCAGTAATTTCATATCCATCTCTTAAAGTTTGGTATTGTATGTAGCATTCGAGATGTGAGGCACTCCTAGTATCTTGTTGATGGTCCGGATATCCATAGGGATATCCACTCCTCAGATACGAATGGTGGGGTTGGGGTCATCCCAAAACACGATAGGCAGTATGGCATAGAACTTCCTTACCCAGCCCGAGACCCCAGAAGGGGGAGCCTTCACCAATGGACCCCATCCAAAATCCTGGAGCCAACTGTGGAATGCACTTGCCTTTTTAACCATGCCTCTTATGTTGAAACCTCTCTCATAGCAGAACCCAGTCCTCAATAGTCATGAAATCTCTCCCGACAAGCATCATCGGGGAACCTCTCGTAAGCCAAAATGTGTTCTTTATTTGCAGCCATTGGGTGTTAAACTGCGAGTTAACAAAAAGGGGTTGAATTAGAACTCTTAAGGTGCTAAGGAAATTAATTTTGGAGAAAAAGGACAATGCCTTGGCCTACCTAGGAGGTTACTGTCTGCAGCCTCCTGCTATAGTGGGCTGCATCTCGCTACGGTGATGTCGCTATAGTGGGAATTTATTTTATATAGCAGCATTACTGAGCAAGGCCGCTATAGCAACCTTTATCATTCTAGAAATTCAAGAGGTGCAACAATGGCGCCTCTCGATAAAAATTCTATTTTATACATTCAAAGTTCAGATCAGTGTTCCCAAAGTACTCTAATACTAGTTTATGCCAAAATTTGAACATTATAACTCCTAAAAATTGCTCAAATCACTATTTTCCCAAATAAGAAATGACTCTTCATATTCCCTACGGTTTTGAGCCCATTTCAGCTATAAACCCCGTATTTCTTATACCTAGAATGATATAGGAGCATTGTAAACATAAGAGAAGCATCCATGCTTCAAGGATTCAACCAAATTGATCTTAGGCATATTTATACACCTAAGTGTTGTTATCCCTGCACGTTTAGCTTAGTTTTGAGGATAACTTGATACACTATTGAGGTATTTAGTGTGTAAAGGGTGTACTTTGTGACTAAAGTGCTTGTTTATATTGTTTGGGTAGCATTTGGACCAAATAATAAGTTAAAAGAATCAAATAGAGTTTAGACGAGGAAACAAGCTTTGCTAGCTTGAGCTATGCTTATTCTAGCATACTTGTACGAACTTTATTTTGTTGTGTGGACTTATGTGTGTTGTGAGCTCTTGTAGGAGACCTTTGGAGGAGTTGTGGAAGATAATTGAAGCCTACAAACATGCTACAAACCATTGGGATACAAATTAAGAAGGAAAGAGTTCATAGGAGCAAAAATGGACGTCAAGAGAACCACCCCCATGCCACGGAGGCTAGCCTCCGCTATAGGAGGTGTGACACGGAGGTGGGCAGATTTGTAGCTGAAAAATCCAGTGGGTGTCCACTTTATGGGCATGACACGCCAGTTAGACAGGGCTACAAGCAGCGTGACACGCCAGCCAGTCAGGGCTATGGGCAGCGTGTCACAGACTTCGTTCCCGGCAAGTAGATTTTGTCTCACTCTATAAATAGGACACTTGGTTTCAATTTTAAACACCTTGAAACGACTTTGGGATTGAAAAACACAAGGAGAAGGCTGCCTTAGGGTTCTATTTCTCTTCTTTATCTTTACTTAATTCTTGTATGAACTACAACACTTTTGCAATCGTAAAGTAGAGTATGAGTGGTTAAACACCCTCGTTCTAGGGTTGAGGCTACAACATGAATGTTTGGTTATGGTTTTATGGTTGGTTTGATTGTTTATCTTGTCTTGTTATTGTTCTTACGTTCTTATTATTACTATTCTAAAGCGTCATGAACTTTAGGATACATCTAAGTCTCAAAATGAATTGACCATAGGAGTAAAGAGATGGAATGAAGAACGTAGAAGGTGTGGATCATATCTTTTGTTGTTAGTTAGCAAGTATGAAGTATGATTTGCGGTTAGGATAGAAATATACCTAAACGCCCCACTTGGTTAATAAAATGGGAAGATAGATGAATGCATCCAAGTTAAAGACTCACATCCCCGCTCAATGATGTAGTTGTGAGATTAATTTGGATAGATGACTTAGAGGATGACCATTTTCGGGTTATAATATCAACCCCGTGAACCAACTATCACGATAAACATTAACACTGGCTATAAACCATAGTTAAGCATGAATATGTAGTTATTGCCTCAACCCTGGATTTCTCCACATATTGTTTACAATCCAAAGTTTTACATAGTCGTTAATTCTTATTTTTTTTAGTTACAAAATAAAGTTCAACTCTGGGTTATGAATAGCATTTGTTTAACTTCAATAGTATTAACTGAGATTAGATTGATTGCTAAGAAAAAGTCCCCATGGGATCAATATTTGGCTCACAAGATCCACTATATTACTTGCACAATCACGTACACTTGCGTGTGCACTTGGGAGCGAACATGTTTTTGGCGCCATTAACGGGGACTTGAAAATTAGCAACCGTCTACTTTTGTTTTTACTATTTTGTTTTATAAGTGCTAACAACTTGATCTTAGCTACTGAACTTGCATGCACAGGTTCTAATCTTAAGCAAGTTTGAAAGGGATATGGAACTGATTGACCCACTTCCTGAACCTGAGCAACACTTGCACCAAGCATTGAGAGAAGCAGCACTTCTCAATCAAGACAAGCAAGTTCAACCGGCTGAGACTGTTCCTGCAGTTATGACGGAGGAACCACCAGCAGCTCATAGGACAGTGTGCGAAGTGGCAATCCCACTCGCAACTAATGCGACCTCCTGCATTCAGAAGCCAGTCGCAGGAAGCAGATTTGAACTGAAGCAGAATATGGTGCAACTATTGCACACAAGCGAGAAATTCACAGGCTTTTCAAACGAAGATCCACAGGTTCATCTATAGAACTTTTTGGAGATTAGCGACACTTTCATCCCCGCAGGAGTCTCTACTAACTACGTGAGGCTCACGCTTTTCCCATTCTCACTGTTAGGAAAAGCAAAGAAATGGTTGAAGGCAGAACCTTCAAATTCGACCATATCATGGGATGATTTAGCAAAGAAGTTCCTCATCCAATTCTTCCCATCAGGTAAAACAGCAAAGCTGAGGAGTGAGATTCTAAGCTTCAAACAGAAACCAAATGAGAATCTCTATCATTCATGAGAGAGATTCAAGTCTCTTCTACGGGATTGCCCACATCACCAGCAGACGAATGAGGTACTGGCTCACACTTTTGTAGAAAGTCTTGACCATAATACAAAGATTTTGCTAGATTCAGCGGCAGGTGGTCAAGCTTTGGAGAAAACTTATGATGAGCTATATACTCTCCTCAACCGTATTGCACAAGGTAATCCAGAGTAGAATGGTGAAATGTCTAGGAATACGGTGAAGAAGGTGGCAAGTACGATTGAGCTAGATAGTGTCAACGCATTAGCTGCACAATTGGCCAGTTTTCAGACTCAGATGATGGCTCAATTCAACAAGTTGACTGCGACTCAATTGTAGGCTCAAGTTAATGCAGTTCAGCAAGTCCAGACTTGGTGTGAAACTTGTGGTCTAAGTGGTCATTTAGCAGACTTATGTGGAGAGAATCCAGAGTCAGTAAACTTCATAGGCAATGCACAGAAAGGAAATTTAAACTATGGTAATGCCTACAATTGAAATTGGCAGGGTCAGCCCAACTACTCTTAGGGAAGTAATCAGGCTCAACAGTAAGGTACACAGAACATCACTCAGGCCAGCAATATTAAGGACATGTTGAAGAAGATCATGGCCAATCAAGAATTGATTGTTGTGGAGCAAGCAAAAGATGGCTGCTGACATAAAAAATCAACAATTAGCCACAAAAACATTAGAAGTGCAAATGGGACAGCTAGATCAGGCACAGAATACAATACCTCAAGGGGGTTTTCCTAGTGATACATAAAAGCCTAATCAAGTAATAGCAATCACCTTGAGGAGCGGGAAAGATTTGATTGATGCACCTCCAAAGAAATATTATGAGGTGCAAGAAGAGTTGATCACTTCTAAGCAGACAGAGAAGTAGGCTGAGTTGAGAGAAGCTGACAAAAAAGGGAAGTATGAGTAACCAAATGAAAAGATAATTGAGTAGCCTCGAAGCAGAACACCACCACCATTCCCACAGAAGCTCAGGAAAGCAACAGAGGATGCCTGTTTTAAGAAGTTCTTTGACATGTTCAGAGAACTTCACATTAACCTTCCTTTGTTAGATGTTTTGCAGGGAATGCCTAAGTATGCAAAATACTTGAAAGATGTAGTGGCAAACAAGCAAAAGTTGGCAGATATAGAGACTGTGGCACTTACTGAAGAGTGCAGTTCTGTGGTAATGAGCAAGATGCCCAAAAAGCTCAAGGACCCTGGGAATTTCACCCTCCCTATACATATTGGTGAAAGTGAAGTGGTCCAAGCTTTGAGTGATTTGGGGTCTAGCATAAATTTAATGCCCCTTTCATTGTTCAAAACTCTAGGGTTGGGAAAGCCAAGGCCTTCCTCAGTTGTGCTACAGATGGCAAACAGAACCAGAGTAGTACCTGAAGGAATCATAGAGGATGTTCTCATCAAGGTTGGTAAGTTCATTATTCCTGCTGACTTTATTGTTCTTGATTATTAAGCAGATGAAAGGGTACCAATCATATTGGGATGCCCATTCTTGGCTACTGGTGGAGCACTAATTGATGTGAGAGAGGGCACACTCAAGATGAGACTAAATGATGAGGAGGTAACCTTCAGAGTGTACACAACACTCAACACACCCTCACACTACAAGGATCTATGTATGATCACAACTATGGAAGTGGATGAGTGTGGGGTGGACAAGAGCGCACCTCTACTTACCTCTTCAGACACTCTCATAGAGCTGTCCAAACAGCCAAAAGAGCCTGAACTTGAGAGTCCTGAACAAAATTCTGAGAAGATAAATGTGAGGAAGGCCCTAGACCTCGAGTGTGAGCATAAGAAAGGTCTGAAAAAAAGGAGAAGATGGGCCCTGAGTAGGAGGAAAAGGATGAGAAAATGGGACTGAGAGTTGTGATCTGGGTCATGCCGCGACGGTAAATCAGGCGCTTCTTGGGAGGCAACCCAAGTTAAGGTAGTATTTTTATTCTTTTTAGTTTTTCTTTAGTATCACTTTTGGTGTGTTTTTGTCTTATGTCAACAGGTTGAAGGAAAGTCTGAGTACCTAAGATCTGAGCTAAGGAGCATGGAAAACACTAAGTGTGAGGTCCTCTGATGAATGAGAAGCTACTAGCTAGGCCTAGAGGCCTCAGGGAGTACTTCTATCCTTGCTTGTAATTTATACTTTGGGGACAAAGCGTGGTTTTAAGTGTGGGGTGGAAAATATTCTGATTTAGTTAGGGTGAAGTGCACTATAGGATGTTGAGTCTTATTTTTTACTAAATTGAAAAAATTACAAAAAGATTTTGTCTTTGTTTGTTTGTTTTTTGTTGGGTCTATTTAATAGAAGCACACTTTACCCACCCCTCGGTTTTTCTTTTTGGTTCTTTTTCGAGGGAAAGCCCTTTGAACCCAGTATCCTTTTTGATTTTTAGAAGTAATTTAATTTTTTTATTTTTAGGAGTAGATGCTCTTGCTAGGTGCTACATACGATTACTTGTTGCAAGTTGGTGTTGAATTCTATGGCATGATTTTGAAAAGTGAATGACTACTGTGAGACACCTAAGTCTCTTTTATTTGACTCTTGTGTGATGTTGGCTTAAATGGGAATTCATGTATGTGCTTGGTTGAGATTCTATAGGTAGCCTACTTGATTTGAACATGTGTCGCGTGTGAGTGAGAATTTTGTTATTCCATGATTGCATTTTGGTGTCTATAACTTGCCCCATGTGTTTGCAAAGCAAAATAAAGAAGGTTGAGTTTAGGAGATGATATAGGCATTTCTTTGATAGCTATATTTTATATCCTCTTTATCTACCCTTGTGCATAACCTTAGCTAGCCCCGTTGAGCCTTTAGCATATTCTTTGATAGCCATATGTATATCTTATTCCTTTTCTTTCAATTGCCCACAATTTGATCCAAAACTCCTAAGTGCTTTAGTTGAAAAATTAAGTTGTAAGGAGTGTAAGATTTGAGGAAGGAAAAGTAAAGTGAAGCCCCAAAGAAATAGCTTGTGGTGTGTGAACATGTTTATGTGTTGGTTGGTGGGGAGTAATGAAATAAATAAAAAATTAAATCATGTGTTGATAGTAAATACTCCCTATTAATGATGTGTAAGCTAGCTTAAAAATATGGGGCAAAACAAAAGAAAGATGGGAAGATAATAATAGTGTATTATAGGTTGGTTGAAGATGAGGTTAATGTAGAAAATGATGTATTAAAGCACTTAGGGAAGATAGTCACTATTTTTGACCAAATAGTTCCTACATGTCCCTTAGCCTACATTACAACCCTTAAAGTCCTACTTGATCTTGAGCTTTGACATTCTGACATTAGTGGAGTACTACACTACGGGCAAGCCTATGGTTCATCTTATGTGACATGTGAATTCTTTGTGAGAGTGGAGCGAAATTTGATTCCTACACCCATTCTTGTGATAACTTCTATATGTATGAGTAAATGTGGGTAACTCTATTGTGGTGAGGGAACTTGTTTGATGATAGATAGGTGGCTTATATGATCTCTGCGTTGAGTAGTATGCATGAGTTTGTTAACTGATAAAAGTCAATTCTTGAGGTTAGGAGGTCTTGAAGTAGTATTCATGTGACTCTATGTGTAATATTGCATGCCGAATGTAGAACTAGCTATTCTTGTGGTCGTTATAGTTCTAGAATGAGTGTCTTACTGTTAATGGAGTCTTCTTTGATTGTGAGGAGTATAGAGAGTTGTTCGAGGATGAACAAGGCATTAAGTGTAGGGTGGTGATCTTAGGCGTATTTATACACCTAAGTGTTGTTATCCTCGCACGTTTAGCTTAGTTTTGAGGATAACTTGATACACTATTGAGGTCTTTAGTGTGTAAAAGGTGTAATTTGTGACTAAAGTGCTTGTTTATAGTGTTTGGGTAGCCTTTGGACCAAATAATAAGTTAAAAGAATCAAATAGAGTTTAGATGAGAAAGTTTTGCTAGCTTGAGCTATGCCTATTCTAGAGTACTTGTACGAGCTTTATTTTGTTGTATGGACTTATGTGTCTTGTGAGATCTTGTAGGAGACCTTTGGAGGAGTTGTGG